>CM076582.1:1611522429-1611649388 GCA_034641835.2 Pinus albicaulis | reverse complement strand
TACTAATCTTATCTTTCAAAATGTATGGATCCATTTTGGTCTTCCTACTTCTATTGTAAGTGATTGAGATTCTCGATTTGTTGGGAATTTTTGGTCAAAATTATGGGACATGATGGATACAAAGTTGAAGAAGAGTACAACATTTCATCCGCAAATAGATGGTCAAACAGAGGTGGTAAATATAACCGTTATTCATCTTCTAAGAGGCTATTGCAACAAGCATCCCAAGTTGTGGGATGAATAGTTACACTACATACAACATGCATACATTCGGGCAAAACATTCTTCCACAAATCCATCGCCATTTGAGGCATGTTTTGGTTACTTGCCAAGATCGCCATTGGAATTTATCTTTGAGAAATATGTTGCTATATATGGACACAGTGACATAGATAAAGCAATAAATTTCATTGAGAAAATACAGTTGGTACATCACATAGTAGTGCAAGAGAAACTTGAGAAGAGTCAAAGCAGCTACAAGGCAAGGCATGACAAACATTGGGTCGATCAAAAATTCCAAGTTGGCGATGAAGTTTGGTTGTACATAAGCAAAGAAATATTGAAAGGGGAAGGTAAAAAACTCAAACCAATCCGTTATGGTCCATTTAAAATTCTGGAAAAGATTGGTACAAATGCATTCAAGCTAGATTTGCCTCCTTATATGAAAATTTATTATGTTGTTAATGTTGAGAGTTTGAGATTGTTTGAGCCTCCTTTGATTGATGATCAAGGAGATCATGTTAAGCTACCATCAATAGATGATTTCTCGCCAAAATATCTTGATAAGATTTAGCAATATCTCATACTTGACAGAAGAATCAGAACTTCAAGATGAGGGAATGTTGAATACCTTAGAGTTGGACTCAAAGATCAAAATCATTCAAAGGAAAAATGGTTGGAGATTGGAAAAGTGAGGGAGCTGTACCCTCACTTTCTAAACAATTGATAATATCTTTTGGGGTCCAAAAGGATTATAGTGGTAAGGAATGATCTAAATCTCAAGTTTTAGCTAAAATTTGAAAGTGCCCGAAATCGCTTCAAACCTAAACATCCGGATAGAGTTTGTCTCTAGGATTCTGGTGCAACTCGTTTCATCAAAATTCGAGTTCATATAACCAAGTTATCATTTGTTGTTTGTTTTCCAAAACAGGAAAAAAGGAGAAAAACAGGTACAGTGATGATGTGGTAGGTATGGTTAGCATTGCAGGGAATATTCTCCAGATTGCAGCCAGTGGCACTCTGACAAGTGTCATCTTCAGATTGGTTAGATGGGTTTGTGAAGAGAGAAATTGTCCAATGAGCTCCAATATTCTTCCTAAGTTGGAAGTTGAATTTTTTCTAAGGTTGGAGTACAACCCAACCAGAGGGCACCACATGTCCTCTCTGGTTGGCCCTCTCCAACCTTTGGGTCGAATTATTTGTCATATTAATGTTGGACTATGGTTTAATGGTGGAATTATATATATAAGTTTTAAACCCACATCGACAACATTAACTAGATTTGGAGGAGCTCTTATCTAAACTTGGCAGAGGTTTAAAGTTGGAGGCAAGCTCGAAGTTTGTGGAGAAGTCTTATTGTAATTTTAATGTCTAAATTGGTATTTATGGGTTGCTCCACCAGACAACTTAGAGTAACTGTTTCAACCGACTTTGAACTGAAGATTAGCCTCTTCAGTCTGAGAGGGCTCTCTCAAGGTAACTTATGATAAATAATGAAAACTCAATTAGATGGCTAACTCTATGAATTTAAAATTGATTATGATTGATTTCAGGTTGAAAATTTAAAGGACTGCTACCACTGGGCAAATGGAGTCAACATCAGACAAGTCAATGAAATGATCCTTCTTGTGGAAACTGAGACAAATGGAAGTTTCAATGATAAGATGGTACACATACACAATACAAGAAGAAAACAACAGTTTAACATCTAAAGGAAGTCAGAGCATGTTTCCATGAGTTCTGAGTGATTAGATATAAACTAACTGTAGATATTAAACATGAAAGAGACAAGACAAATAACTCATTGAACACTTCATTCGAATCTCAGGTGAAGAAGACCAAAACATCCACTGTATATTATTGAAGTTGAAAGTTTTACAAAAATAGCAGTGTAGTACAATACTCTCCAACCCTTTGATATTCGATCTTCTGTCTATAAATAGACTCTTTTTACATTACATAGGGTGCTGGATCATCGACCCTCGACTATGACAGCTAATCATAACTGACAACTCTATTTCTGGAACATAAAAAGGCACCTAGTCATTTAAGAGTTTCTCTCCTAATGGGACTCTAATTACATTTATTTCCTCCACTTCTCTAATAGTGGGATCATTACATAGATAGGGATCTCATGCTCGAATGGCATTCTCCATGACATAATACATACATGCAATTTCCAAGAATTTAGCAACAACTGTCCTATTTTCTAGGAAAGGATCAACATTAACTATGATTTTGTCTTCATGCTGTTTTGTATGAATGACACACATGCCAAGTGATGAATATTTGCTGAGATGTCTCCTTATCTGTTTGGATGCCTCCATGTGGCTTGCTGGTCTTCCATATGCCTTTCGAATCTTCAAAAACACCTCGTTGCAAAACATAGCATCTTTAGGTAGTTTCGTAGTGTAGTTTAGTAGCAAGCTGGTTTCTGTCTTTTAACCTTCCTTCTGCCACCTCTGCTGGTCAAAAAGCATTTGTCAGGTCAAAACATCTAAATACCATCAAACTCCCTCCTTAGTTCTTCATAAAACTGATTTTAAAGGCCAAAAGAAATCTTCAGAAATTTTGTAGCATTTTTCAGCCTTCAAGCCCAGAGCTCACTACGAAACTGCCTAATAAGGCAGAAATTGTAGATTTTGTAACTTTCTTCAAAAATTGATCTTCTAAGCCAAAATTTATGTCACTTGCAAGCTATAACCCTTAAAAAAAATTCTATTACATCTCTTCGGTCCTTGGGTGATTCATCTTCGTGCTTATTAGGTTGACCTTTAGGTTCTTCAATCACTTTCATTTCGAGTCCTCTCTTCTCTGACTTATCTTGAATCATGTCCATTTGTTCCACGAAGTTCTTCTACTTGATTTTGTAATGAGCTAATTTCAGCTTGCAAGTGTAGGTTCATCTTCCTGGTATGTTTCACCACAAGTCTTAGAGGTTGGGTCCTTTTCAACATCCTTTAGCATTACTCATAGTGCGGGTTTTAACCACGTACGAAGTATTACCAAGAACCTTAAAAATAGAAAATAAACAATAGCGAGAGCATAAAACATATAACAGATCAACACAGAGATTTTCCCCTGGATCCCAAATCGGGACGACCAGCTTGATTTTTCATTATATTCCTTTTAGTGTTACAACACATATATATACATGCCGGAGCATACATAAACCCCAATCCATTAACCCTGGATTAGAACATAACCATAGTTCCCTTGGCCGGATCTACAAAAATACCAGGGGACGAAAACCATGGAACCCCAAAACCATGTGCAAAACCATGCACAAAACCATGGGCGGAGCTGGCAAGAAAATAAGGTCCAAAAATTTATATGAGGGAAAAACCCCACTTCTTACACACGGTGCAACGACACAGGATGAAATATCACCCCCACGCGTGACCTAGTTGTAACAAATAATATAACACATATCAACATTCTCCCACTTTTTGTTTTCTTTCCATGAGGGCCACGGGAGAGCTTAGTCATTAGCCCAGCTCTTAACGTACCCATTGTTTCTCTACACAAGAGAACTTCTAAGTGCTCATAGACTTCGTCGATGCATCTACAAAATTCTTCAGTGTCACCTTGACAACACCCTTTTAGGCTCAAACATATCTCTCACAAAGTGACATTGAACATCAATGTTCTTTGTCTTTGAATGATAAGCAATGTTCTTAGCACAAAGAAAATTTCACTTTGGCTACCATAGTCTATCCTTATAGCTTGTTGCACCAACCCATACTTGAACACAATCTACTGCCAGCAAGTTTGGCTTCCTCTCTTGCATGAGTGTACGCACTTATGTATTATACTCTCTAGTTGAAAGAGCCACCACAAATTGTATTTTACTCATCCAACGTGCACCTCCAAATGGCTAAACACATACCCACTTGTAGATCTTATTTGGTCCAGATCCTCGACCTAGTTTGCATTAACAAAACCATGAATTTCCAACACTCTTTCCAATCCTAGTCTTCACGTGGCAAAGCCATAATCACTAGTGCCACGCAAATATACGAAAACTCACTTCTTGTTGTTCAATGATCCTTCACAGGTTTGACATAAACCCGCTCAATACTCTCCTTTCATGTGCAGTAACGCGGTCTAGTATAGACCATTGCATACATCCGAACTACCCACTACACTTGCATATGGAACACGGGACATGTCCTCCTCTTCTTCATGTGTCAGAACCTTGTTCGGCAGATAGCTTTACACCTACGGGGAATGAACATTCACAGTACTATCCTACATATTGAACCTCGCAATATTGTCTTGACATACTTCCTGCGGATTTAACTAAGAGCTTCCTCTTTACCCGATCTCTCTTAATTTCCATGCCCAAAATATAGTTTGTAGCACCAAGATCCTTCATGTCAAATTTGGAGAACAATTGGGTCTTCAAATCTTGGATAATTTCTTTGTCATTTTCCAATCAACAACATATCATCCACATACAAGAACAAATAAATAACATGGTCACCGATTAATTTAGAATAAACACAATGATCCTCCTTGCTTGGTGAAACGAGTCACCATATATAGGTATCAAATTTACCGATACCAAATCCTTGGTGAATGTTTTAACCCATACGAGATACTTCTTTAACTTGCATGCGAGCTATTTCTTCCCCTTCACCATAAATACTTCGGGTTGTTTCATGTAGATCTCCTCTTCTAGATCTTCGTGAAGAAATTTTATATATTCACATCCATACGATACCCACCTCAAAAATCAAATGCGGCGGCAACAGTTAAGATTAATATAATAGAGTAACTTTGGAAAACGGCGGAAAAATATCACCAAAATCAATTCCTAGCACCTAGGAATAACCTTTTGCTACCAACTAAGCTTTTTATTTCTACCTTACCTTCTACATTCATCTTATTCTTAAACACCCATTTTCTCCCGATGGGCTTCCTTCTAGCTAGCAACTCCACCGGATCCATGCCTCATTTTTATGCAAGGATGCCATTTCATCGACCATGGCCTCCTTCCGGAGTTTTTCCATCCTCTGAATCTACTTCCTCCCTTGGATTGCAGGATGTAATGGAGTTTATAGTTAAAGAAAAATTTGAACAAGTAGATGGACTATACCTTTTTGGTTGTCTTCCTTCCCAGGCCCGATCTTCTCATAGTTGGGGTTGTGGCTCTTCCTTTTACGAGTATTCTTCTGTTGTAGGTTTGATTCATCCTCCTTTATCTCAAACTCTATCTTCTCGAGGTTCCTTTGGTAGGACTTCATATTTAACAACATATTTCACACTCTCTAAAAACCACATCTTGATTGTACACAACCTTCCTTTTTCGGGGTTTTAAATCTTGTAACCCTTTAAATCATCCTTATACCCAATAAAGATGCACCTTTAAGATTTATTATCCAACTTGGATTTCTTTTCTCCTTTGGAACATGTACATATGCATCACATTCAAATACCCTCGAGATGTGAAAGAGAGGGTTTTTTACCGATCCATACCTCATGTGAGTCTTATCCTCCAACGCTAATGAAGGTGATATATTAACGAAGCTAACATGCGGTCTCCATTGCCTCTTGCCCAAAATTCTTGTCCTAACGTTACCCGGTGAGCATGCTTCTTGCCTTTTCCATTAGCGTTAAATTTCATTCTTTACTGCAACTCCATTTTGTTGAGGTGTGTATGGAGTAGTCTTCTGTCGTGCTATACCACACTTCTTACAAAACTCTTGAGGTATTCCTTCTTACCGAAATCCCCACCATTATACGTATCCTTAGCACCTTTATCTTCTTCTCTATACGGTTTCCATCGAGCCTTAAAATCTTAAATCTTTCAAAGACTTGATTTCTTCCTCAAGAAATATATCCATGTATTCCTTGAGAAGTAATCTATGAAAGAAACATAGTACACGGACTTACCCGGTCGATGGAGCAGGCACGAGGTCCAAACACATCACCCTGCAAGCTCTAATACTTGTTCGCCCTCTTAGCACCGGAAAAGGAAAACTCACACGATTCTACTTCCCTTATACACAATGTTCATAGAAATAGAAATAATATAACACATACCCAAAGACATAGATTCCGAAACACTTGAGAGTTGACGAGTTCCATTTTTTCATCATTTGATCAAACTCGGTCTTTTCGGACTTGTGCCTCTTTTCTTCCAAATTCAACTCAAGTATTTTCTTCTCTTGCTTCTCTTAGTTGTTCTGTGAGGAAGTTATGTTTGATTTTCCAACCATATTCTCCTTTCCATTTCTCTGCATAGTGACAACTTCTTCTTCTTTGGAGATAAATATATGATGTTTTATGGTACATACCTTCACTAACTTTCTTTGCTCTTTTGGTTTCCATGGCCTTATTTGCAATATATGACCTGGTCATTAGCTTCCTTGGCTGAAACATGAATCCAACATCCTCTCCTGCAAAATCCAACTTCTTGACGGATCTACCTTTCTTCAATTTTCTTCCATCACCTTCGATGTCTTCTTCTTGCACCATTGGGAACTCCTCAATATCTATTGCATGTAGAATGTCTTCCAGATTTCCTTTGGCCAATTCCTAACTCCTTTTTATTCTCTCACTACTTTGTTTGGTAATCTTCTGTTGTGTTTTGCAGCGCTGGGCGGGGATATCGGTTTTCTGTAGAGGTTCTACTTCAATGTCCATTGGTTCTATAGGGAAAGCTGCCTTCCTTTTCCCTCAATATCTTCTATTACGATTTTGAAGATGTAGTAGTTTTAGGTTTGAAACTTTACTTGGAGTCACTACATCTACTTCATACCCACTCATAAAAATAAAGAGGTCCAATCTTTGTTTAACCTTTTCAACTCTTCCAACACTAAGCTGTTTTATCGAGACCACGGTGAAATATTGATGTTTCATTACCTTCGACTTGACCTGAACTCTATCTGCCATCTTTCCCAAAATCCTTGTATAAAAGAAGGGTAGTTCAATAGGTTGCTTACCAAAAAAATGGAGAAGGAGTCTAATATGGTAAGAATAAACCATGTGGAATCTCCCTTTGTAGATTGAAGTATTTTTGGATCGGCGGCGGCGGCCTTACATAATTATCTTTCATATAACTCCTAGGGATGTCATTGGTCATATCAACACTGTGTGCTAGGTGGCAGAAAATCCTCACGGCTTTGCATTACGAACTTTGTGCCTTTGAACCATTCTTCACCACTTCTAGGAATTTTTGTAGCTTGGGAGATAATATGCGAGTGACACTATGAAATTCAAAATCCCAACTTTTGATGTTGTCGCTAGAAAATTTGTTGCAAAGTCTTTGGAAATCTGTGCATGTAAACCATTGCAATTTTTGGCAAAAATGTAGGTGGCAAGAATCTTCTTGAAAGCCTCCATAGCGGTGGGATCTTCATTCATGATTCAAATCCATAGGCTCATACCTTACACAATGACCACCCTTATTTATTTTCTTCTTCAATTCCATGATGCTTTATACTCTTTTATAACTCACTTGTTGATGACACTGTGAGAATCAAATTCGAACAACAACCTACTTTGCGTGGTGAAGCGGCTCTCAAACGGTGACGGTGAGATACTTCACATGAAATAATTGAATGTTGAATGACAAAGAAACGACTTGGGGATAAAGTTTAAAAGGTAATTTGACAACTCGGAGTTTAATGATGACACGTGTGACCATAAAAATACAATATTAGTGAGATATGGCTTTGCATGTTTGGGAATCATGATAACAAAATCCAATGACCTCACCCCTTTCTATATCTTATTGAAGATTGACACCTCCCTGCTTTGACACTTTGCGAGAAAAACCCGGTTTCTAAACGAAAATCATTTAACTACTCACCAGTTAGTTCTTGAATTGTTAAGTAGTTTCGTAAGCGAAATATCTTGATTTTCCATGTAATTCACTACGAAGCATGAAAAAATGACGAATTGGAATATTTTGTGATTAAAAGCATGCGGATAGAAAACTAGATGAGATGAGGTTGATTTGGTGATATGACATGGTTAGAGGTGGAGTTTTAAACTTAAGGTAGAAATCACCAAATGCAAAAAATTTCAAAAATTTCATGAAAATGACTTATGAGACGACATGAAACTAGGTGAATGACATGTAGGATCCTATCAATGAAAGTGTTAAAACTAATGTGTGATAAAAGTAATTTTGTGTAAATATTATATGGCGGAGTGAGTCGAACCCGATGTTATGCTGTTAACCGCATCTTACCATCTCCTCTTGCCCGGTGTTTCTTACCCACTATGATCTCTATTTAGATTTGAATTAAAGCGGTTCGACGGTTGGGGGTTGGAGTAGGCCAGCCCCCTCCCATGTTCCGGAAGAAAGGCAGGGAGTGCCAATATAAATTAACCGACGGAATTTTACTAATTAAGGTGCAATTAACGTTTAAATGTGGTTTAACCACGACAAGATGTAATTAGCGCTAAATGCTCTTATCCATAAAACCGCACTTATCCACCCTTCAATACGGTTTAAACATTAATTAACCACGAGTTCAAAATAGCGAAGGTTTAGAGGAGCACCATTTATGGCGATTTCTAATTTTAGAGATTTCCTTTGATAGTTCCTCCGAGTTTTAGAGGCAAAATTGGGGCAAAAGAGTTTTGGTCATAACTCATCCAATTTTGCCCAAACATGGCTCGGGAAGAGGCATTCTAGGCTAATTGGCATGTTGGGAACTCAATGAAGTAGGTTTCAAAGGTAGAAAAGGTCATTCTGGTGTTCTGGTGCATTTGAATATTTTTTGAAGGCGAGGGCCCTGGTGTTGTGGTCATTTCTAGAGCATCCAAAGTCAAATTCGACAAACAAATAGTCATTTTTTGGGAGATTATGATGTTTTAAATTCATTGGAATAGGTCCCAAGAGGTTAGAAGCTTGTAAAAATTTGAGCACACTTGAAGCTAATAAAAGGCCCACACTATGAAGCGGGACCAAGGAGATGTAGCCCGAGAAGGTGAACTCCTTTATCAAAATTCTATGTGTTAAGCTACTTGTTATGTGTGTTTGTTGTGTTAATATTGCTTCTATTCTTTCATTTAAATTTTTCTTTTTAAGCTTATGACAAACTCATAATTTCACTAAGTACATTCGTGACAATCACCCACACTCATAAAAAAAACCTATGAAGGATAAGTAAAAAAAAAGCAAAGAAAATTTTATATACGATATGAAACTAGCATAGCAATAACTAGTATTCATTTTCGGATCAACGACAACCAACATGCCAAAAAGATGACGAGATTTCCCAACTTGCGAAAGGAAAGACAACATTCTAAGGAAACAAATAATTTGAATTTCAAAGTTTGTGATGATCATGAAAAAGACCAAGGAAGGCTTTGAAATTTGGTGTAGGCCAAAATTTCGGAGGGTGTTCTATACTTGTTACAACAATTGGTGACAAACTGGTATAATCTTCAACTTCTGCGTCTCGGTTAACTTATTTTTGTAGGGCCTTGGTTCTTTGGGGAGTATTGATTCACCATGCATGTGACTTTACTTTCCCCACTTTACCCCATGAACAAACATAGTCCCATCATTCCCTCTTGGTTTAACTAAACATAAAATTTAGCGTTATCATAATGTTCGAGTTAATGCAAGGGTGGTTAAGCTCATGATTTTAATATTTTTCATAATAAAATTTTTCATCTCATGTTGCTCCACTACCGGCGAGGGCTTGGAGAGTACCTTCGAGTCACTACAAGAAAAAAAACATTGCTTCGTTGCGAGCGAGCTTGAGCAGTACCCCGATGGAGTTTCTTTCTTCACCTCTCTACGTAGGAAGGCTTTCTCTTCTTTCACATTTATTTATTTACAGATTTAAAGAGGACAATGCATTATCACTTATTCATTTTGGGCGAAGGATCATGGCTTATTGAGAGCGGGGGATTGCTCCTTTAGAGAAGCATATAGGAACCTACGATTTAGTTTTGATCATTAGGTTTTCCCCTTCTCCTTTTCTACTCATTGCATAAACATGAAAACACAAAAACATAAAGAGAGGCGAATAAAGACACAATTTTTCTCGAATGTACATGATTTTATGGTTTAACAAAATGCTCCTTACATACGGATCATATTTTTAGAGTAGAAACTTCACCGGCCAAAAAAACATAACCAACACAAGGAAGATGGACGAAATTTTAACCAAATGTTGAAATGTCACAAGACTCCTTTAGACTTCAACCACATTCCATTTCGGGCCAACAGAGCATATTCATGCTCAATCTTATAAAATTAAAGTAAATGCAACACATAAAAAGGAAATAAAACCGGAAGACAAGACAAAAAACGACCAAAGAAAAACATGATACGAAACCAAAACTAGAAAACACAAGACAAACTACGGGGAACAAATGCACGATGGATGTGCGGAGGTAAAATACAATTCAAATTGACCTACTCCTAACCTAACCGGCTAAGAAGGTCGGGGTCATGTATAATGGAATTTCTAATACAACCACGAAAGTAATAGTTCCTAACGTGCATCCATAAATATTCGAACAATTAAAACGAATATAACGTAATGTGAGACAAAAAATATAAGAATTTAAACTAGCTTGCACAAAAATTTGAAAGGTCTTTCTTTGTCTACGGAAAGATAGGCCTACGCCACCATTTCTAACCAATTTATGTTCTTACCTATTTGATAAAAACCATTATTCAACCAACCTCTAAAGCTTCCTACGAACATGTCTTTATACATGAACTCCTTAGTAGGCACGAGGATCAATCGAAATGTGTTATTTGCGATGGAGCTCGCCAAGTAAGATTGTTTAGAACTATTCAATGATTGGATCTTAAAATTCATGATGACCCTCTTGAAAGCCCGAAATCTTTGAAAATGAATTTTCAATTAGAGCGTAGAATTACGATATGAGAATTTTGTGGGGGGGAATAGATTTCATTATATTCAATAGTCATGTCGAAAGTGAGGACCTAACATAACCATCAACGAAGGCCAAAGTTCCCATTTTATCAAAAAAGTACCCAAATAGTGATATGTTGAGAAATAAAGATCAAAAGGATGCAAAAAAAAAATTCATTGGATGTGTTGCGGAAGAATGATAAGTTGAATGGCCGGCCATCATACATAGAATAATGATCAGATGGGCTAATTAAAAAATCAAATACCCATTTTTTGATTAAAAAATATAAATCAATTTGTATAACTCTATGAATACTGCGAACCAATCAAACCAAGCTCCCAGTAAGCCATATGTGACCAACCATTTTCCTATAACTAGTGAAAAGCTGGCAAGCATCATAATCATGAAAAAAATTAAAAAAGGAATGCCAACATAAAAAATACATGAGACCATTCGGGACATGGTGAATGAAGAAGAGCTTGATTCGTCAAAGTCGCGAGTGAATAAAAACACCACACGAAGCCAAAGAAGGACATGGGAAAGTGGTGTGAATTCCATAAGAGCTCAATCACAACACAAGTGAGTGTTAGTCCAAGCGATCCCAAGATTGTTTGAGATGAAGGCTTCGAATTAGATGCATGTTAGAGCTCTAATTCACAACCCTAAAAGGGGAATGACAAAGGGAAAGAATATTATTGATGCGGGCAAATACAGCACCATTTCCCTCAATATACGGAGGGGGTGCCTCTTCCACTCCTAGATGCTGAGTCGAAGGATTCCCCACTATAGTTCATTATCCACAGAAGGAGCCAAAAGAACCTCATTTCGGTAGAGGTCATGGAAAGCGGTTGAGCCTCGGATCACAACACACCCATAACCATACATCATAAGGTGGTTTCACCACCGATGGGATCTTCGTGTCGGCGGAAACCGGTGTCGCCTTCCCTACGGCATCCGGCCACTTCACGGATGAGGTATTATGTGATGTTTCTCCTCTTGAATTTTGTGATGTATTATTAGGGCAACCATACTTGTGGAAGGGACATGTTGTTTATGAGAGTCTCGACCTTGCATTCTTATTGTTACTTTGGGTAATAATACGTACAATATATCGGAGGTAGCACATATACAACCATATCTTTGATCACTTTGAAGCAATGTAGTAGCTCATTTCCCAAACCGAAATTTTTTTCCTTATGATATGCCCTTAGGGCAAGAAGAAGATTGTGGCCACAACCTCCAAACAAGGCTCCTCCACACGGAAACAGGTAAATGGAAAAGGTCATGGAGGAGTAAGGGGACATCTTCACCTCACTTGCGGGGGTGTCTCACAAAGTTATCATCAACTACACTAATCCCAACATGGCTCATCTTGACATTGAGTGAACTTGGTCAAGTATTTATGGATTGTGTTGCCCTTCTCTATTTTGATTTTCTTTGAGCTTGTCCTTGAGTGCCAATTTTTTATGGTCAACATTTATGCAAGCAATTCATCAAGGCCTTCCACATAGCATATGGAGTTTCCTTTCCATGGAGACTAGAGACAATATGATCTTGAACTCCCCTCTAATGTCTCCATGGAAGAGCAGCTCCATATGCTATGTAGAAAACCTTGGCGAAAATATGTGGATATTGGTCTCCATGTGGAAGAAGCGACTCCATGTGCCATGTGGAAGGCCTTGTGATTTGTATTAGTGTACTTGGATGACATCTGATATTCGGCCGAGTTGGGAAGAAGTACCTCCACCACATTCAACGAGGTCCTCCAAACACGAAAAAACACAAGTTGTGTGCCAATTTGGAGAAATGCACTTTTGGCTTGACTCGGGGTTCAATATACGGGGTACATTATTAATGAGCGGGGTGTGCATGTGGACCCTACCATGATCCGGGTCATTCGGGATTGGCCAGCCCCAACCACTCTAGGCTCCGCGGATGTCTAGGTCTTGCTAATTTCTACCACCACGGAGTTCATGTGGGAGTTCCACTCATACCACTTTGCCTTTGAGTTAAGTCACTAACGGAGGAGAGAAAAGAAAAATTATTGTGTTTTTAATGTCAACAAAAGGCGTTCATGGAGTTGAGTTATTGCCTATGCTCTACACCAATGCTCACATTACCATACTTGCGGCAACCATTTGAGATCGAGACGAGATGCCTCTAAATATGACGTTGGGGCATTACTTACTCATCGGGGCATCGAGTGGCATATTACGGTGACACTTTCAACACGATCGAAATTATCCCACCTATGACAAAGAGATGTATTCCATTGTGTGGGGTACGCACCACAATGGAAGCATTACATTTTTGGGAAGGATATGGTCATCCAAAAGTTCATCAACCCCTACGAGTTCATACGGTCACAAGGGAAGTTTCGGAAGCGATTGCCATAAAAAATAGTCCACATACCTACAACGAGTTCCATTTGAACATCAATTATAAGAAGAAATGACACCAATAATGTTGCATAATACCTCGGTAAATAACGATCATGGCATTAACCATTGTGCTTGACTCTTGTGGGCATGAGACTTTGGGTTAGCCACATCTCTACAAAATTGGTCGGTGGCAACATACCGGACACTCCTTGAGGGTAAGAAAGTTCAAGATTTAAACCTATAGGATGCATTGTTGACCACACCAGGGAAACCTTTATGTTCATTCAAGCAGGCGTGCCAAGATAATTTGGGGCGTGCACTACGGTCGGGTCGTGGACATTTAAAGGTCGAGAAAATAGTGGCGATTACTATAGAAGTATTTCTATTGGGCCACAAGACCTTCGACATGATGTCGAGTAGTACATCGGATCCTACTTGTCTACGCTGTTCAAACCAACCATCAGGAAAGCAAGGCATATACTTTTTGCTGTCCTATTAAGATATAGGAATCCATCTCCATGGATTAATCGGGCCTTCCTTCTACCAAGCATGTAAATGAGCGTGTTTTGTGACCATCGATAGATTCTCTAAGATGGCCATTATGATGACACAAGAAGAATATTACGGCGAAGCCACTACTAAACTCTTCTTTCGGAGAGTCACATGCACTTTGGGATCTCACAGTCCATTACGTTAGGGGAATTTGAGGTCTAAATGGGCCTCCTAAGGAAATAATAAAATAATAGCTAAACCAATAAAATAATATTTATCAATTTGCAATTCACTTTTTGCACCAAAATCCATGTAACCATGGTTAAACTCAATTCAAAATTTGTACCTAAATAAAATTAATAAAACAATTGTATTGATGTGACTATAAATAAGAATGAGATTTTCAGAAAAATTCATTATCATTGCACAACTAATACATTTTCCTTTGTACTTAAATAACTTAAAATAAAATATAAATATAAATTCATAAATTCTTAATTATAGAATATATTATTAATTAAAATTTATATTATTTAAATTATATAATAACATGTAATTAATATAATATATAAAAATAATACAATATAATATATTGTTTCATGCTTATGAATTTTATATTACATATTGAATTGATTTGTTTTTATAAATAAATATTTGAAATATACAAATATAATATTTATTGAAAAGTGTGTAAATGCATGAAGATTGTGTAGGGATATGCATTGTTTCTTTCAAAAAATATGAAATGATAATAATAATATTTTATTCAAAAAATGTGAAATGACTTTTATTTATGAATACTTTTCTTTATGACTTTAAAAGTGCTTAGACCACTATCATGGTTAACCATGAAATTTTATCCACCATTGAGAATGTGACAAGTAAGTACCTTTAACTCAAGCAATGCCACCTCAACCATTAGGGTTGATGTCATCCCCTAAAATGTGATTGGTTCTCATAAAGTGAATTTTGATTGTACATTTTCTTTAGGGCCCATTTTAGACCTAAAAATTCCCCTAATGCTTTGATTGGGACAACGGAGTTTCTGAGTACATTTGGTCAAGTCTCTAGTTGATGTTGGACACAGAGCTCACTTAGTCCACATCTTTCCACCCCCAAACTGATGGTCAAACGAGAGGCGTCATGACATGATCATACACATTCTGAGATATAAAAATTGAATCATCCACACACATGGGATGAAATCCTCCCTATGTCAACACAACTATAAAGCGGGCTCATATAGCTCAACCAACCACAACCCCTTTAAGGTGGGCTTGGGATTATATCACTATGTCCCATCGATGTGGTCATCCCATTTGCGACTACTGGAGCCGATTTGGTTCATGTCCAATTTGAAGTCGACAAGGTGAAAAATTCTGTTTTAACACATTCTCCAACATGTCCATGACATATTGGATAGATCCAATGTTAATTACAAGCGGTGACATGATCGACATCGGGTGCCACACAAGTTCCGGGTGGGCGACAAAGTTTGGCATTTGCATAAGGATCACCTCGTTAGGGCCCTACCGCAAGCTTCATGTTGCTACGTATGGGTGATATGCCATCACCAAGGATGTAGGGGACAATGCCTTTGAGCTCAATATTCCACCATTCCTTGATTTAGCACGTAGTGTTCCATGTGGACCGCCTTTAACCCTACTTTCCACCATGTGGGACATCCACCATTGCGAACGAATCACACCAATAGAGTTCAACTGAGACTACATGGAACGAGGCCACAAATTATCATATCATAGACACACAAATCAATAACACCCACCCGGCGAGAGGATACTTCTATATCGAGTTGTCAAAAAAAACGGGACAACTCCTTCACCGAGGAAAGTGGTTCACCGGGGACCGAGATTCAACGGGGAATTTCCTCACCTCATGGAGGATCTACATGGAATGATGACCATTTCTTCCTAAGGGAGGAATGATACAAGGGATATTGGTGGCCACCCGCCTATTCGTCGGTTTTTTCATTTTCCTTTTTTATGGCGGCATTTTACTACTTTTAAGAATTTTTCTAGTTAAAGTTTCGGAGCGGGTTGGCCCCCTAAACGAATTTTTTTTGAGGTTCACATTAGGCTTATAGCCATAGGAAGGTAATGTAGAAAATAATTTAGTACTCGGAGATGTTTCCGATAATATATCGTATGTTCCAAACGGAGATAATATGACCAAGTTACGACCACGGGAAGTTGGCTGTGACTAACCCCAATGAGGCCCACAAACTCTTGGCGTTATATCTCACCGAGGTTAGGTTTGGGTTGTTAGGGTTTTCCATGTTGTTGAATAATATAAATTCCTTGACCTCAACTTTAGCAACACGGTTTAGAACGTATGGTACATACATCTCTTCTCGGAGATAAGTTACCATCACTAAACTAAGTTTATTTCCATTATATGCAGCAAAGCTTATTTCGATTATTTGATATTAATAAAGTATATTTTACGCAACATCTCTACATTTATTATGTATTTTATTTCATTCTGTAAATCTAGATCAGTTGGGGTCTGTATTCATACCTCTCCATAGTCATGTATGTTGGTAGTGACTATAATACCACATACCATTCTCGTCGACTCACCGCCCAGCGGTGCTAGTGTCTCTATATCATATTACATTTCCTCAAACTATGGTTGCATGTCCACCACTCTTTCCCCTACTCCTTTAGTTGTGACTCTCATCCTTGAACCTTTGTGCAACTCCCACATTCATACACGTCATTCCAAAACCACCTCATATACACGGTCTTTCGACTCTCCCATGACATCTACACTCCAATCGACACTAGTGGTTGCTCCCATCCTTGGTATATATCACGGCATTCCAAAAACCATGTTAAACATCACGGGTATCACCTTTCGGTTATTATATCGCAGATTTTTTATATAAAGCTTGTCTCATCTCCCGGTCATAAGACCCTCGGCATCCTTCCACATTTTTTTATACGTATTTGGAGCAGGTCTCCTACGAGAAGAGGCTGAAAATTGGTCATTTTGTATGTATTTTTTATTATATTTAGTCTAACGTGAGGTTTTGGTGAGTCAAAGCCCCTAATGCATTTTAAATGGGTAAAGGGTAGACCAAGAGTTTGCAAACCATGATTTGAGGACCATTGGATGCGTAAGGGCTAAAAATAGTATAAGTAGTTGAACCTTTTGAGTTGTAAGGCATGATTTTTGGATTAATATTGGTGCGGGTGAAAATTAGTAGATCTTTTTGGGTTTTTTGGGGAAAGGACTCCTGTACATTGTGTGCTGCGATCCTCGATCCTTTGTTGTGTCAGGACCTTCTTCTTGTGTGCATAGGTTGGGTTTTTTGGGTATTGTAAAGGAACTAAAGGATTAATGAATGCGGAAGGCTATTGAAATCATTGAATTTATTGGATCTATGATATCTGTTTATGTATGCTTTGTGTCATTGATTTAAGCCGCGCAAATACGGTGGCTACATGTTTATCTCGATCTAGATCAATTATGGTATGCATAATTCTATATTGAGCTCCGCACGTAAGCATGTCGTGTGTTTATGTTTAGGTGACCATTGATATGAATCTATTTATTAGACTTGATGCAAGAATAGCTACATGGTGCATATTTTCCTATATACGTGATTTGTTGCAATTATACATGATATTACGCACGTGGGTGCGGAGGAGTTGATAGATGCGTTCCTATAATATACGATACGATAATTGTCAAGTTGAACGCGGCTACTTGCTGGTCCCCGACCTCTCTGGGGTCGAGAAACCTCTAGCACCCTCATACTAACCCGGGTGAGAATATTGCTGTGCAAGTAGGCCACTGCGAAAGGGCCGGTCTTATAGGGGTTTGTTCGCAAACCTTAACCTCTGAACACGGGTCAAGACCCCCTCGAGCCAACAAATGATGCATTTTCTAGGGCCCGGGAGAATTTTGAGAGAGGGATCGGGTAATTCCAAGGCCATACTAGAAACTTTGAAAGAAAAGAAATTGATGAATGGTTCAAATGGCAAGTTCAAGAATTCACAGGTGAAAGGAAACCTTGATGAGAGGTTGACCAACAAAGAGTGGAAAAATAGGTATATTTTCATAGATATCTATGAGATCTTCTTCGTAACTATTGACGATTGAGCTCCGGGGTATGACTCATAGAGCTTCAAGTCAATTTCAAAGGTGTTGGAAGGACGAGCACGTCACATAGTGGACCCCCGAATTGATCTAGTAGTTATAGAAGAGTCGATAACACAATCAACTGCACCATAGATCAACGGGTGGACAACATGCTAGGAGGATTCGTGACGAAATTTTCCATCGATCAATTCATCTCCTACTCACAGAAGCGAGAGGAGATTCTTTAAAGTTTAGGGGTAAGTTTCTAAAGACTTTACCATTGTTGATTAAGATACTATTGTGAAAAAAAATTTATTTTGTGTAGCCACACCAGAGCGACCGGCTGATCCGGATGAAAGTACGACGCGAAGCGAAAGGCCTGTGGGTCAACCTAGAAGGAGGTAAGGTACGCTCTGCATCACGATAAGAGTATCGGTACACGTGAGAGTTCTCCAACCACACCACTTTCAAACCGAGGCGCAAAGGGTAATAATTCACCTACCTCCACATAGAAGATGACATGGCTAGGCACATGAAATTGCCTACCTTTAAGGGTGTAGGAGATGAGGACATGGAAGACGAGTTTTGGTTTGTAGCAGAATCGGTATGGATTGCACGAATATAGCTAGTGTCGCGATTGAAGAGGGCACATACGTTGTCCCTTGCCTTGAAGGAAGAGCTTTGGATTGGTACATGGTATACATCGGACGGCATGCAAACTCAACCATCGAAGAGATCAGAAACGCCTTTAAACAACAATTCAAGAAGCCTAAGTCCTATTCTAAAATAGTGGTGAGTCTAAAGGATTTCAAGCAAGGGCCTTTTGAATCGGTATGGGAGGCCAATCAACGGTGAAGAGGTGATCGGGGAAGGAGGATTTCGGTGAGAACGGACAACATACGAGGTGGTTCATTGCTATGTTGATGCCTCACCTACGTGTACCCATGGGTCCCCAAACTTTCGAATCACCGGAAATCGCTATGAAGTTAGAAGCTACACCTAGAGACGATGCCCAACTGGGCATCCGGAAGATCCAAGGACTGCGGAGGTGATGCACATGGAGATCCGGAGCACAACGAAAGGAAGCGAGCGTAGAGGCTAGCCCGGAGAAAGATGGTGCATACGTTGCGGGACGAATGGCCACACAGGATGGCTGCCCTTGTTAACGAGACTACATGAGGGTGGGGGACCTAGTTTCTTGTGCCTAGGGAAGTGGCGAGGACCAAGTGGGCTATGGTGCGATGATTGCCGCGTTGCGGGGTTGCATGACATGAACACTTGTCCCCGCCTTGTTGCGTACGTCCCGGAAGTAAAACGGCAATGGTGTAGTTTTTTCAAGTCGATGGGACATGATGAACGCGGAAGCCCCATTGGACGTCTTATTTGATGATCGATTGGGGAATCTCTATAGGGTGCGATCAAACCCATCTTCAACCGGATCGCTCTCGAGCACGGGGGGCTCCCGGCGAGGGGAAAGGGAGGTAGAAGAGGTGGAAGCGAAGATGGGGGACGAGGGAAACTCATCTATTATAAGCATGGAGAGGTAAGGGCACTTTTCAAACCCCACAAGATAGAAATATGGGTATTGCGAGCATTTGGACCATGCGATTGAAGACTATCCGGTCTTGATAGCGAAGATGTAGGAAAAGCGAGCGCGACACCTATACCCAAAATGTGCGGAAGGATTAAGGGCCGAACTAAAAGACAAAGATCCAAGTGTAAATGTCATAACACGCGGTGGGATGGCCAGAGACCTAAGGAGAAAACTACAACCAAGCATGCGGATTCGACCGGCGGTTAGTAAACAAGAAGGGTTGGATCTAAAGAATAAGAAAGAAACATTTATCGCAGCTCATGAGGACTTTGTCGAGCGAGGAGAGCATATACTTCGCGGCCCCGCATGGGGGACCTCAAAGGAGATGAGAGGTCAAACCCTTTTACAAGCATGTATGAAGCACGCAACCCGAGGCCATGGGAAATCTTCAAGCATTAATAGACGATTGCGCAACATGACCTATCCTCCCTCCCGAAGTCGAGGATGTACATAAACTCTATAGGTATAAGAAATGCACGGTAAGGAGATGCGGTTGGTAACGGATCGATTGATTACGAGATGGATCGGTTATTTGGACCTAGGATCGGATGCAAATGTATTACCTAAAACTTCGCAATGCATGGGGGAACCTAAGTTGGAATGGTCCACTATCCAATTGTGTATGGCCAATCAACAGTCATTCCATTGGGAATATTTGTCGAAGATTGGGGTGGATATCACGAGGGTTAAGGTCCATGCGGCTTTGGGGGGGAAATAATTCGAGATTGTCAAATATGCGGACCCCTACTGCGCTCCTAGGCTTGAATTGGGCCATCGATATAGGAGAGCATCATTAACCTAAAGAAGAAAGCATGGTATTCGAGAATAACGGTGCAAGGGTAATAATGCCATTAGATCCGTCGGAGGGTGAACGGTACATAGAACCGGTGCGTGACGGATGTGGTCACATCTATAAGTTGACTACGTGATATGAAGAACGGATCAGCCCCACGGCGGAGGGGTACTCTCTGGAAAAAATACGGCGAATGTTCGACTGCGATGGGGAGATGGAGAACTAGCAAAGCGAGTTACATGATGTGCGTAGCACAAGATGTCTTTGGATCACGAAGAACTTCCACTGCATGTCCTCGGAAGGTAAGATATCTACCTTATTTCGATGGTTCTAGTAATGTTGGGGACTTTTTTGCGGGCATTTGAAGCCAAGGTTCCCCAAGAACGACTATGGGCCTATGCAGCGGCCATGCAAAAGTCCACTGCCTTGATAGTGGAGGTAACGCATGAGGAGGCATTCTAGGATTGGGAGGAGTGTCGAAATATCTTTGATCCTATGATTTGAGGCCCTAGCTAGCGTGTGAATCAGAAACATTCCTTGGATCCAAAAATCACGCGAATATCAGTCGCTTGGATAAAAAAATGGTGCGATAGAGCGCCGGGAGTGGGTTCATACCTTATTCATGCCTTGGGACCACTTCCTTGCATGGTACTTAGATGCGGAGCTCCACCGGTGCACACCCCTTGCCTAGGAGGCTTTGAGGATAGTTGCGGGAACATTTGGGTTCGTAGGCGGGGACGGAAACCTTGCTGGAAGCAACTGCGGAACATTGTGCTGCTTGTAGCATGGGGTGAATCGCCTTTTTGTGTATCGCACACGAAGTACCCAATTAGGAACGGACACAAAACGAGGATCGACTATTGCATCCTAGCCCCAAAGAAAGTGAAATGATCCACGAGAGGGTCCCATCTCGAGAATTGAACGGGGGTGCGCACGAATACACCACTGGGGGCTGTGAGAACGGATGGCATTGAGATGCACCCCACATTGGAAAAATTTGGGGATACGAGATATTACATCTCCACCAACTCCCACAAAAAAAGGGTGTTGTGCTCACTTCTCGGCCACATAAGTTATTACGAAATTTTGTTCAAAAATACACGGTAATCATAGCACCTCCAAGGGTATATGAAGATGTTGGATTACTGTTGTGATGACACAAACTAAGCAAACATACATTTGGGTTTGGAAAGTACTCGGGGCTTCGCTTTGTCCCAGGGGGAAGATGCGCAAGAGGCTCAGAAGGTGTTGAACCCCGACCGTAGCGAAGACACTAAGAGCAAAGGAAGTGCGAAAACTAGCCGGTTAGCACGGTAACATCGTGGTAAAAAGAAAAAGTTACCATTAAAGGAAGCGAGCCGTTAGCATTTAACGAGGCATAAATTGAGGATTTTTACCGTTTACACAGTGGTAAGTTCCAAGTCAAGTTTACCCTATTGTTGGATGCCGCGAGGTGCTATAAAGAGGCGGATAGCTCAAACAAGGAAAGCTGTCTCACTTACATAACTTGCTGTCCTCTTTATCTCACGGGCACAGTTGTAAGATTTTTCGAGGTCTACCTTGTTCCTGTCATGTGAATCATTCTCCCCTCTTCCCGATAGTAGCCACCGCAGTGGGATTCATTTTGCCGCTAGGATGACGGCCACCAACCCGGTGAGAGCCCTCGGCCCCTCTTTTGTGAGAAGTTGAGGAAGTAATGGGGGTCGGTTGAGATGGAACGGTGCCCATGGCCGCCGGTCACGAGGAAGGGAAAGAGTAGACGGGGGCTCAAGGAAGCCCCCAAAGTTGTGAATTGGGCTTCGGGAAGCCTAGGACACTCCCTGAGGCATGCCAAGTCCCCATGAACAACACCTTGGGCTCGAGTGCGCGGGGAGGAAGCTATGCCTGCCAATCGATCAGGCGGTTACCTCCATTCATCCACCCGCGCGAGCCCTCGATGCGCACACCAGGCTGTGATGGCACGATTACCTGCCTACGGATGCCACTAACCTTGGGAGAAGTCCCTATCTCGAAGCGACCCTTGCGGGAAGCTCCATGGTCTAAATTCTTGATCACGACTTGGAAAATTATGAAGCCTTCCACACAGGCGGCCCTCGCATTGTACTTCGACACAATTTGCGAGACGATTGGGTCTGAGTCATTCCTCAACTGCGAGTAGAGTGGATTGTGGCAGGATACGGGCTCTTGAACTGCTACGTATGCCTCACTTTGGCCATTACAATGTCACGGATGCATTGTTTGATAACTTCTTTCCTAGTACACAATGGCTGCACGTGGATTTGGGATAGGGTCCCCATGGTCACCCTTGGTTCATAGAATCACGAGCACTTCCATGAACGGGCCACACCCTGCGGAGCATATAGGCAAGAAATATGAAGGGGACAACTGCCCGAGTATGTAGTAGGAGCCTACCATGTGGAGTGGAATACGTGGGGCTTCTTCATAAATTCACAGTGGCTCCCGGCTATGCGATGGGTACCATTACTAGCTTGCAAGCTAATGCCAAATTTCTAGGTCGCAACTATCCCTGCCTATGTTATTCAGCTCGCTGGTCAATTTGCGAAGGGGGTCTGCATCAATTGGGCCCAATACTTACACAGCAAGTTCTTATCCAATGTACACGAATCCCAGGAGCATGGTAAAGCCTTCTGCTATGCCTGGCTACTATTTCTTATAGCCTTGATTTCTTGGGAAACCCCTGCGGAGTCAGTCCTCCCCGAACTCCCTCTAGATATGTGCGAAGGGGCCTAGTATGCCCATCTGTGGGATTCCAGGGACGCACAACATATAGAAGATAACCAAGTCTTCTGGGTCCTCTTTCAGAGTAGTGTGGCCACAACCATAAATTCTCGACCTCGGTTGTCCCCCACTATGTATGACAAGTACAAGAGTATCGCAGCATTCCAGGTTACCACAAACAACATTCAGATCCGCAACCATAAGGATAAAACCTGGACATCACTCCCTTATATGGTAGCAGACAAGGAAATCGACAATGTGATTGTGCTATGGCCTCCTGCCTAGAAGATAGGCTTCAAAACCAGTGCAAGGGGCATTGATGGTACTAGCATGACGCAGGTACCCCCACCTGTTACCACCAAGGAGACCGGAAGCACAGGGAAATATTTTGGTGCAGCCGCGAAAAAAGACACACAGCCACCAGAGGCCACCACAGAGAACACCAGAGCCGAGACCCAGGTTGAGTCGCAGCTAGGCACGGACGAAGTGAATGTCAGAGGTATGAAACACACAGGCGAGCCTGTCAATGGACCCCGAAAGAAGCAGCGCGCCCAGTGGAAGGAATGGGATGAGACGGTTACGTTGACAAATGGAGACCTCGAACAAATCGCAGATGTTGTTACAATGGCCACAGAAGAAAAATGGGTCGCATTAGAGGAGCACCTAAAGGCTGTGATCAGCGCCATCTAGGAAGAGATGTGAACATTGCAGCTAAAGACAAACACCATTCAGACCAGCATGGTTCAAGGATGAATTCCCTTGGCATCTAGTAGTACAACGCTAGCCATGGAAGAAAGTTGCCTCTGTCCCTTACCTAGCACCGCCCTTCTGGTCAGTATGTCGAACCAAGAGATCTAGCTTCAAGCAAGTGCAGGGGTACAGCTGAATCTTGCCAAGCTACCCCACGTAGCATTACAAGGTCTCCACACTGCAGTGTTTCAGGAGATTCACCACCGGGACTAGCAAGTACACCACCAACTTGGTATGGCCAAACGAACCATCGCACAGCAGAATGCAGAGGTACTCTTTGGTGTCGCACAGCAGGCAGAGCTCAAAACTCTGATCCAACAGCTCTGCACAGAAGTTACAGAAGAAATCCCAGCCGCAGCCACTCCCTTGGCTAAATTGGAAGGATTGGTCGTAGCATTGAAGGCTTCCAGGATGGAAATAGAGGTCATTAAGACTCAGTTGGAGCAACAAATCTCTGACTTACAAGCCAAACTACAGCCCAAAACACCCTCGGAGGTACGAGCCCAGTGCACTATGCTAGTGACCGAGGCTACCAACACCATTACAGGATAGATTTCTCAGGGCATCCGGTTACTCGAGGATGCCATGCAGCTTTGGACCAAGATCCAACACGATCCAGTCCTCCAGAAAATCAATCAGGACTTGCAACAGAAGGAGGAGGCTTTCGAGCAGATCGAGGCTATATTACCTACATTGGTCCCTGCACAATTTTTGGCGTGATTGCAGACAAGAAACACCCTCCAAGATGAGATTTATGGACTTCACCAGAAGAAGCATGTTATCGGAGAACACTTAAAGCCTTGGACTGTTGCGGCCTTCCAGCTCTCACAAGATGTTGATGGTGCTATGAAGCGGCTAAACCAGACACTAGAGAGTGTCACGGCTGGGACAGAGGGACCAACCTCATAGAAGCTTGTAGATATTGCGTAGAGCACTGCTGCTTAGAGTCAAGAAGTGTTTCCCCTGTTGGTCGCAGTTCTCAATGCACTGTGCGCGCAAGTGGAGACCCCACCACCACAGTGACTTGGGATGAGTCACAAGATTTTTTTGGGGGACTGTTGGAACAGGGTCTCCTACGAGAGCTAAGAAACTGGTCCATTTTGTATATTTAGTCTAACACAGGGGTTTTGGGGTAGGTCAAAGCCCCTAATGCATTTTCAATGGGTCAAGGGTAGACCAAGAGTCCGCAAACCATGGTTTGCGGACCATTGGATGCGTAGGCTAAAATAGTATAATTAGTTGAACCTTTTTGAGTTGTAATACAGATTTTGGATTAAGATTGGTGTGAGTTGTGAATTAGTAGATCTGTTTGGGTTTTTGGGGAAAGGACTCTTGCTGGCTATGTGCGCGGAGATCCTTAGTCCTGCCGTGTGCGGACCCTGCTGCTGTGTGCGCAGGTTGGGTATTTTGGGTATTGTAAAAGGAACTGAAGGATTAATGAATGCGAAAGGCTGTTGGAATCTCTGAATCTATTGAATCTATGATATCTGTTTATGTATGCTCTGTGTCATTGATTTAAGCTGCGCAAATACTGGTGATACATGTTTATACTGTGATCTAGATCTATTATGGTATGAATAATTCTATATTGAGCTCCACATGTAACTGTGCCATTTGTTTATGCTGCATTGACCGCTGATCTGAATCTATTTATTAGACTTGATGCAAGAATAGCTGCATAATCCAAGTGGATATTGGTGGTCGCCCACCTATTCCACTTGGGGCCCAGCCTTTGTCTCTTTCAATTTTTCATTTTCGGCACAACTTACTATTTTTAGCAATTTTTCGGGTCCTGAACTTTCGGAGCCATTTTGAGGCCCTAAATGACATTTTTTGGGAAAACCGGGAGCAACATGGGTCCATAGGCCAATTTTTATCACTCAAAATTTGTAGTCCTCAGATAGATCTTTCTAACGAGGTATGATTCACATCAAACGGAGATCGTATGCCAAAGTTACGTCCCCGGGAAGTTGAAACACCAATTTACCCAAACGGGGCCCATAGTTTTGGCGCTTCATCTCCTAGGATTAGGGTTTTGGATGTTTATGGTTTTCCATTGTTTCTAAATAATAAATAGGCCCTTGAGCCTCATTGTAACTCAGTTCAAAGGCCTGTAGCCACCACATCTCTTCTCAAAGATAGCTACCAACGCCCTAACTAGTTTATTTCCATTCTGTCTGTAAGAAAATTGTTGGGCCATGAATACGACCACTTTTTAACACTTATTTCATGCATTTTTACTCTTCTTTATCATGTCATTTATTATAATTTATCATATAAATCCATCTTATAATGATTTATGCTCTTATGGATGAATATTATTTCTTCTCCTTTATTTTTAATAAATTGATGATTATTATGCATAATTTTATCAGTGATAGTTTATTAATATATTTTGTAATATCACTCACCATTTTAGCCTCCAAGATATCTGCCAGATTGAATATTTGATCTCCAAATCATCATCAAATATTCCAACTCAGAAATTCGCTGGAATAATAAGTGACAAGTTTTGCAGTTAAGATTCTAGGCAAATGAAGAAGAATCTGGAAAATCTGGAACATGGGTTTTGTCCAAAACGGGCCCAATTAACTTTATTTCAAAGAACGGTTTTCCTAAATTTGGCCTGTATTGAGAGAAATGCAGGGTTCTTTGAGCACGATTTTCTCAGATTTTTTGTTGCGACCGTCCTCCAAATCTCAGCTATAAAGCTAAATTCGCCTTGCTCTTGTTGAAAGATTGTTGGAAATGTATTTTCTGGTTGATCAAGTTGTTGGGAACAATCCAATATTGTTATGGGAGATCATATTTTCTATTTAATTTCTCTTCCTTCTAATTATAAAGGGAGAGCATGTATTGTGTATTGAAAAACAATGGATGATTATTGAATTCCCTTTGTAACACTGTAATTCCTTGACTCTTGTGAGCAAAGAGCAACTGATGTAAAAGATATTCATGTTTGATTAATACAAAGAGGCGTTCTCGTTCCATTTCTCAAGCTCTGCAGTAGCCCAGCGGCATTTCGTCGGCGGTTGAGGGCCCAACCCTGGTGGATCGATCTGCTGTTTGTATTTCTATTCTTTTATTTCTGTTGTGTGATAATTGCATTTAGATTTATTACGATTACAGAGTTATTTGATTGTTGTTGGATTGAATTCAGATTTGATGTATACGTTAATGAATTGCACTGCTATTCTATCTTATCAATGATCGTATTTACTATCTTATTCATCTTGCTATCTTTTATAAAGTGTTGTTGTTCCATTGATTTATGATTCATTCCAATGAACTGTTTCATAGTCTTGGCTGTTGACAGGATTAGTGTGTTGAGATTAGTTGCCTGATTTCATTAGAATTAGAATTGTTGTTCATATTGCTGTTCCATTTCTGTTTATTGTTTATTTCTGATTCATACCTTCAGATTAGCAAATAGATGAGTTACAATTGGTATGCATAGGAATTACAAGCTACTGTTCCTTTCCAGATTTTGTTCCTTTCAGTTATTTTCATCAGCACGAAGATTGAATTTGCTTTCATTTCGATTGCTTTAAGATCACCAATTGTAGAGGACACTGGTTATTGCTTCCAAGTTCCCAGATTGGTTATCTTGCATCGATTTCTAAGGGAAGGAGTTATTGCTACTGTATCCCTGATCGATGTTTTGCAGATTGGTTTAATTAAGGTTTCATAGCATTTCCATTTATGTTACTGTAATTATATTTCTTTACGAGCATCCATTTACTCTTGTATTTAACATTTTGTACTACATCTTCATAGCATTACTCTTAGACTGAATTGCAGCCTCAGACATAGTACACTCTTGAAATAAAAAGTCGCTCTGAGATTGATAATTAATGTGAGATAAATAGGTGTTAAAAAGATACATTTTATGCCTCGACATTTTGGCGTCGTTTCCAGGGAGAGTGTATGCTATTTAGAAGGAGTGATGCACATTTGACCTTTTTTTTGTTTGGGAAGAATTTGGTTTTAAAGAATTTGGTTTTATCACTGCCCGCTTCACAGCAGAATTGGGTAAATTTTTTTTCTTTAGGTAGGAATGAAGGCTTATTTTTTTAAATGACTAGAAAATCTAAACAAGACAAAATTCCTCCCAAACCTGAAAAACCTAAGGGACCGGTGACCCTTGGGAGAATGACTTTTATTGAAAAAATTCTTAAGAAAACTGAATCTCAGCCATCAGTAGGACCTAGGAAAGTTATTTCTAGACAACATACTAGTTCCCTTCGGGCCACAGAGTCACTATCTGTAGCCTTTGTTGAGGTACACAGCCAAACATAAGAGACTGAGCAAGATTCCCAAGAAATTGATAATTCTCGCCCAATTTTTTTACAAGAAGGGAAGTTGGCTTCTCATACCCTACTATTTATCAACATGCATTTTTCAAATTTGGGTATATACATACTAGAGGCCTTATTTTGGAAATGGCTCCACTGGGAATACTCTTATACATAAGCATATTCTATTTTCAAAGAAGAGTAGATTAGTGGAGAAAATAAAATAAATAAGGAAATAAACACATTTTTTATTATTATTTTATTTTTGTAAAAATAATTGTTTTTGTTGCAACACGCTGTGGAAATCAACATTGATGATAAATATTCTAACTTATTTGTGAATGTAGATGAATTATATTACAAATAACAATTCTAGAAACACTTATATTCATTTTTATCATCAATATGGAAAAATTTCTTGAATATCATTTTTTTGGCTTGCGGGCTTGATGAAATTCCTGAAAACAAAGTTGGGAATGTCATGTTTTGGGGGACCAAAAATGAATATTTTTAAAACCTGTTTTTATCCTATGTAGCCCTTGATGTCTACTTTCTAACCCAATTTGAATCACTTAATTTTGATTTTAAACGAGAAATTTAGAACCAAAACATTGACAGGGTGTCTAGTAGGCAGCTCAACAACAGAGTTGGGACAGTTAGCTTTCGGAGGCATAAATGAATATATTTTTAAAACTTTTTTTTATGGTATATTTAACTATGAATATAGTTTATAAATCAATTTTAATCACTCAATTTCAATATCGTATGAGGAATATATGACCAAAATACTGATTTCCTATCATAAATCAGCACTCTTGAAACTCTGTTTTCTCGGCTGTTCCCTAGAATATTTGACCCATCAATTCTTCTTGTCTTCAAAACCTGTTTCTATTGGAGATCAATAAATTAATCTACTTTAATATCCAATTTGAATCGGTTCAATCCGCTATTAAACGGAAAATTTATGCTTGAAATATCAACTGTTGGTCTAAGCTGGAAAATCGAAAATGACTCTATTATGCAGGTTGTTCTAAGCACATTTGACATATCATAGCATTGAATTTTTAAAACCTGTTTCTATTGGAGATAAAAATTTGAATTAGCTCTCATTTGGCTTTGGAATCACTCAAATACGATGAAAAACAAAGAAGTTATGATTGAAACATTGCAGGTTAACATGATTGGCCACTGCTCTCCCGCGGGTAATAAATTAATTTTATTTTGTCCATGGATTTATTCTACAGAGTAACTACTTGTTATTTTTTTGCATAATTCTTAGACTAGGGGAGCCCGATCACCTCTCTTTCTCCATGATTTAATGTTTTATTGCAGGTAGACACTCGTTTTTTGCAGGTCTTAGGAGAACAAAGAAGGTCAATTTATGGATGAGAGATTCTTGAAAAATTTAGTAAAGCAAGGGCATTTCATTCAATTAATTACCTAACAGATTTATGACAAGAAGAAATGAAGAATTGGTTCCCATTTCAAGATTCATGTTACTACTGCCAAAACATTTTTCAAAAAGATCATTTTTTTTCCATTAATAGATTGATATTCCTTTAGGAAATAACATCATAGTTGTTGCAACTTAATAAAGTTTTGTTTCTTTTCTGATTTATTTTATGTTTGTGTTTTAGGTGTTGATCCCTTCAAATTGAAATTTTCATTCCAGTAGTAATTGAACAATAAGTACCCCACCATGCAAGTTTCAATCGCAGAACGAAATTCTTCGGTAGCACCAATTCTGTAAAAAAATATATATATATATATTTTTTTCTTGAAACATGTACATAAAGTTTGTTTTCTTTTACTTTTCTTGTTTTCTTTGTATAGAATTTTATTTCTTGAACCATTTTTACTTTTCTTGTGAATTTTTGTTGTTCCTTCTTTCGAAAGGAACAACAGTTTTGCTGTGAATGTTTTTGTTGTTCATTTCCAAAGGAACAACACTTTTGTTGTTCCTTTCGAGAGAAACAGTAGTATTTTTATGAGCGTTTTTGATGTTCCTTTTCAAAGGAACATCCTTTCAAAATGAACAACACCATTTTCGCAGATTGTTTTTATTGTTCCTTTCCAAAGGAACAACATTTTTTGAGTGCATTTTTCTTGTTTGTGAACAACTTTTTGAGGATTTTTTTTAATTTTTCATAAATTTTTGAAAGACAAACATAAAATTAATGGAAGGATATACAATCATACAAATTAAAGCTTACTGTAATCAGAAAATCAAAAGAAATCGTCATTTTTAAGAAAGTTGTTTAGTAATGATAAGAAAAAGGAAAAAGAGACATAATCAATAACATGATCTTGTTGTCTTACTACCACTAAATTCATATGATCGATTATATTTATCATGTTGGTTCTTTCTCATATTTTATAACTTTCTTTGATTTTTACTTATGGAGTAAGAACAAGGGCATATTCTTTTCTATTGAGCTGTTCAGATTTCTTCCACCATCCCTACTCTTAAGGAGTGTTGAGCCATCCTTTATGAATAAATAGGAAAGTGCTATATGAAAAGAAAAATATTTACATATTTCATTAATAATTTTATAATTTGGTAGATGGAGGATAGGGGGTCTCATCAAGAGTCAGCCTACCATGTTCATAAGGAAGCAAGTGAAGTGGCATTCCCATCATGGCCACCAAACCAGGGATATGGTCCAATGGATAATTGAAAAAATTAAGAAGTCCTTGGAACAGGAGGTCTCATCATGAGCTGGCCTGCCCACTTTTCACTTCTTCCCAGTGAATGGCATTGTGATTTATCTGGTCACCAAGCCAGCACAACGGCCTCCGTTATGAAAATTAACAAGCACTTCCTCAGCATAAATAAAGGACAATGGTTCCAAGGGTGAGAGAGCAACTTTTTCAAGGTTATGGACACCTGTGGGCAACAGAGCTCTGTTGATGGTATTGGAGTCGCATTTATACACATCAATAGTAATATTAAACCCTTTTTCCTATATCTCTATTTAAATATCAGATGAAATTATGAATCCTTAACCTTTGATTTTGAGCCTATTATACATGAAAATCATCATAAATCGATCACATTAGTTTAAGTGGGTAATAAACGCATTTGTACTTATGTTTATCTTAAGCTGTCCCTTCTCCTTATCCTTAAATCATTACAAAATGCTTCTATATCTGTTTACGATTTATCACATGCATGGATTTTAGTAAATGCTATAATTTTATTGATTGTATCATAAGTATGTATGCCTTTCCATGCTATACAATTGCTGTGCAATACGCTGCTCTTCTATTTTGCTGATTTTCCACAATATTGATACTGCATTTTTACAGAATTTTTTATACTTGAACTTTTTTTGCATGCATCTTATCTGTTTCCATTCCAAATTGAAACTGTGGATTCCAGAAAATTGCATACAGAATTGTGATTTGTTTACAGGAGAACAACAAGTATGGGGGGGAATTCTATTCGCAGCATGACCACAATATTGCAATTAACAGCGAAGACTCGTGAACGCGCACAATTCTTCAGACATGATGTGCTTGCATGGCTTCCACCTTTTGCATCACTTTCAGTATCTGCTCAGCCTACATCAGCTTCAACAAAGGCCAGTCCCTACATGTCATTCCACATTTTTTTGAAGGTAACACTTGAGGTAAAATAACATAATTTTCTGATTTATTATGAATTTAGGAGAATTTCATGAACATCCATTGAGTATTATTTATTATCATTCATTCCACATCTTTACCACTTCCCATTTTTTTAGACACGTCTTATCTTTCAGTTTTGGGGAGTGTTGATTTTCTTCATTTCTTTCTTGTGACCATGTCACTAATATTCTTTATCATCCATTGATATTCTTATTCATTCTCAACACCTCCCTTATTCCATGTTGTTTTACACCAAGCATAGATTTCAACAGATTGTAGCAACCACCTCTCTTTGTTTTCTAGCATTGCATGAGGACATGTTAATTCTTTGGTTTTGGGGGGGATTGCTACACATGATGGATGTTCTCTACTCTATTTCTCGTTTAAGGCATACAATTTCATTTGTATATAGTGCAGAAATTGTTTTGCATATATATATAAAATTATGAACTGAATTCTTAAACCCAAATAATTTCACGCTAAATTAGTTCATAAAATTTCGAAAATTATGCACTATCACCTACAAACATTTTGTTTATATCTCATGATCCATGCATCAAAACGATCTGATTTTTGAGAAAATGGTTAATGAAGTTTGTTGTTACTTATGTCACATTCTTCTGCAACTTCATATACATATAGTTGAACGTCAACTGTAAAAATTGTTATGCCTTTATCAAGATTGCTAAAATTGAATATTCATTATTTGAGGAAAAATTCATTTGTTCCATCCATTTCATGAGTCGGAATGAACAATTTTATTTACTTGGTTAACACATGGGTTTTGTCTTTGGGTTGCATGAGAACATGCAATATATTCAGTTCTGGGTTGCATGAGGACATGCAATATATTTAGTTTGGGGGTATGTTGGGCTGTGAATACGACCACTTTTTAACACTTATTTCATCCATTTTTACTTTTCTTTATCATGTCACTTATTATAATTTATCATATAAATCCATCTTATAATGATTTATGCTCTTATGGATGAATATTATTTCTTCTCCTTTATTTTTAATAAATTGATGATTATTATGCATAATTTTATCAATGATGGTTTATTAATATATTTTGTAATATCGCTCACCATTTTAGCCTCCAAGATATTTGCCAAATTGAATATTTGACCTCCAAATCATCATCAAATATTCCAACTCAGACATTTGCTGGAATAAGAAGTGACAGTTTTGCGGTTAAGATTCTGGGAAAATGAAGAAGAATCTGGAAAATCCAGAACATGGGTTTTGTCCAGAACGGGCCCAATTAACTAATCAAATAATGGTTTGCCCAAATTCGGCATGTATTGAGAGAAACGCAGGGTTATTTGAGCATGATTTTCTCAGATTTTTTGTTGCGACCATCCTCCAAATCTCAGCTGCAAAGCCAAATTCGCCTTGCTCTTGTTGAAAGATTGTTGGAAATGTATTTTTTGGTTGATCAAGTTGTTGGGAACAATCCAATATTGTTATGGGAGATCATATTTTCTATTTAATTTCTCTTCCTTCTGATTATAAAGGGAGAGCATGTATTGTGTATTGTAAAAAAATGGATGTTTATTGAATTCCCTTTGTAACATTGTAATTCCTTGACTCTTGTGAGCAAAGAGCAACTGATGTAAAAGCTATTCATGTTTGATTAATACAAAGAGGCATTCTCATTCCATTTCTCAAGCTCTGCAGTAGCCCAGCGGCGTTTCACCAGCAGTTGAGGGCCCGACCCTGGTGGATCGATCCACTATTTGTATTTCTATTCTTTTATTTCTGTTGTGTGATAATTGCATTTAGATTTATTACGATTACAAATTTATTTGATTTTTGTTGGATTGAATTCTGATTTGATGTATACGTTAATGAATTGCACTGCTATTCTATCTTAGCAAATATCGTATTTACTATCTTATTCATCTTGCTATCTTTTATAAAGTTTTGCAATTCCATTGATTTATGATTCATTCTAATGAACTGTTTTATAGTCTTGGTTGTCGACAGGATTGGAGTATTGAGATTAGTTGCCTGATTGCGTTAGAATTAGAATTGTTGTTCATATTGTTTTTCCATTTCTGTTTATTGTTTATTTCTGATTCATAGCTTCAGATTAGCAAATAGATGAGTTACAATTGGTATGCATAGGAATTACAAGCTGTTGTTCCTTTCCAGATTTTGTTCCTTTCAGTTATTTTCATCAGCACGAAGATTGAGTTTTCTTTCATTTCAATTGCTTTAAGATCACCAACTATAGAGGACACTAGTTATTACTTCTAAGTTCCCAGATTGGTTATCTTGCATCGATTTCTAAGGGAAGGAGTTATTGCTACTATATCCCTGATCGATGTTTTGCAGATTGTTTTAATTAAGGTTTCAGAGCATTTCCTTTTATGTTACTATAATTAGATTTCTTTACAAGCATCTGTTTACTCTTGTATTTAACATTCTGTACTAAATCTTCATAGCATTACTCTTAGACTAAATTGCAGCCTCAGACAGAGTACTCTTGAAATAAAAAGTCACTACCGGATTGATAATTAATGTGAGATAAATAGGTGTTAAAAAGATACCTTTTATGCCTCGACACAAATCTCAGTTTTTTGATATTAATGAAATGAAGTGTTATTTCCACTGCATCTTTGTATTTATGGCTATATGTTTATTCTATTGCGTTCCTGCATAATTCTAAATCAGTGGTATCAGAGCGGTCTACTTTTTCTCGATCGTTATTTGCATGTCCTCAACAAGGTCAGGGTATAAAGAGTTAGGGCTCGATCTGGTGGAACCTTTGCAAGATTAGCCTCACAAACCCCGACGAACGCCCATGGGGGACGAAAAGAAAGATGAGGGAGCAGGAGATCCTATCAAAATATTGCTCGAGGAGGCTGTAATATTCCTAATTAGCCCAAGCTAATAGGAATATTCAATCTTTTTTTCATTTTCTTGTTCAAGAATAAAATTGTGGAGGACAAATTAAACTCCTTAAACATCAAAATAAATCGATGCCCATGTGAACAAGGCTAAATCTGGGTTGCCTTAATAAAATTCCCTCAGGTGTGAAAAGGGATTGTGACAATTGACTGGGTCAACAGGACCAAATCTACAGCGTTGTCCAGATGCAATGAACCTAGAGGAATAGCACAGTTCTAGTTGGAGGTTTCAAATGTGAAAGGAGCTAAACCTTTTGAGATGGTTTACGGTTTGCAAGGCTTTCATCCTATAAATGAAAGAGGAGAACAGCATGAGAGGTTTGTTGAACATATTGTATTGAAAGGATTTGTCTGTTTAGACACTTCTCATTCTCTGGTTGTTTAACTGAGAATAGTGTTGTTTAGCACTTGGGTGTTCCTGGTCGGGAATCCCACCTCTTTCCTTGAGAGGCCTCTTGCAAGAGTCTTGCTTTTCTTAGTCCACTATCAGGAATTTGGCCAAGCTTCTCCTTCCAACTACAATTTAGACCCCGTTGAGGGTTTGGTTGTTCTTGTGAGCAGCAACAAGTGGAAGATAGATCTCTTCAGATCTATGCACATCTAGCCTCTCTTTTCACTGGGAAAGTCTTCTATCCCATTGGAAAGAGTGTCCTAGATCATTGGAGCTCTAGATCCACATATTGGCATCAGGCCAAAGTCTACATCAAGCCTACAGTGCAGGTTCTACTTAGGATCTGCATTATTTTTCAAGTGAAGAGTTGCAGGGTGTTTGGCAACTGTTTGGAGGAGAGATATCTGGTGTAAAGGAGTCTTCCTTGCATTGTGGTGATCCATGGATTGGCCAACCAATCCATGTATGTTTCAGATCTGCTTTATTCCTTGATGTATCTGCTTCAGATTTTTTGAATCATTCTGCAGATCTACTAGAGTAGATCTCAGATCTACTCCCTATGCTTCATGTTTTGCTAAAAACCCTAAGTGGGATGTAAAATAGAGACAGTCTAGTGTACAGATATGATATAGATCTAATATTTTGTACACATATTTGTCCTAGATATGATTTTTAACCTAAGGCTGTTGTTTACTCATAAAAATAACATTGCCTTGGCTTTACAGTGAAATACATTGTTGCAGCACCTCTTTTAGAGGGTTTTCTCCATCAAAGTCTTCATTTTTCTCCTGTACATTGATTAGGCTCCATTGTAAATTTGATCTGTCATTGTATAAGCTATTTTTACGCTTTCATATTGACCCACTACTAATTCTTTCTAAAATTGTGTTATTTTCTGAGCAGTGTTCTTTTTTATTGTTGCAATCCCTTCTTTGGGCAGTTTTCAAGCCTTCCTAGGTGTGGGAGATTTGTTTAACCCACCTAGAAATATTTCTTTCTGATCTCCTCTTGGATTTAGGACTCAGATACTCAAATCTAAGGGATCCAATGGTTGATTTCAAGATTTGTAGCAGCCATTCCTGAAAAATGTGTTTTTCAGGCATGCCTTGCTAGCAGTCCCGATTTTGGGATATTACAGTGGTATCAGAGCAAATTTCTTGGCATAGCCTGTGCTTTGCCTTTTTTAAGAGCCAATATGTCTTTTCATGGGATGAAAATACTGATGAAGAAATGTGGTTACACCGAAGACACAAAATTAAAGGGTCCAAACCCTTTATCTGAAGGTTTGCAGAGAGAAGAGCTCTCAAAAACGCTTTCTCAAGCTATGCATGAGATGGAGGAAGAAATCAAGGGGATGAAGAGGGAAAGACATGCAGATCCCTTAGGAGGATATTTAGATCAAGAAAGCCCCAGTACTTCCTACCATGTGTGTGAGCATTTAGCCACACAACCTGATCTGCAACGTTGGAACATGCCTACTTTCTTGTCAAAGAAAGGAGGAAAGGGAGAAACACCGAAGGAGGAATATCTTGGTGATTATCTCCAAGAATATGAATCTCAATTAGATATATTCAAAGAGAAACTCAGTTTCCCAGAGTTTTGTCAACTCAAAGAAGAAATATCCAGCAACTACAGTAGGAGGAAAGGGTGCATGCATCACACTTTGGATAGATTCTCTCTACCTATATTTGATGGATCACCTAAAGACTCAGCCAAGTCTTGGGTAAAGAAGCTTGACACATACTTGCAGCTGCACCAAGTATCAGAAGAAGAAGCCTTGAGAGTAGCAGCACTGCATCTTCAAGGGAAGGCTTATGCTTGGTGGTTGTTTGAGTCCTCTTCCTTGAACGAGAGAAACATCTCCTCTTATGCAAGATTCACTAGGAGACTAGTAACAAAATTTTATGAGAGACATTCTGAGACTTCTTGGGGGGAGCAGATCAAGCCCAGGAAATCTGAATCTCTGCATAGGTTGGAAGATTCATTGGAGCCAACTCCAGTCCTAAACTTTGTTGAGGGGTTTGAAGATTTGATGCACCTTTTTTCAGAGGCAAAGGCCCCATTTCAGCAATATCTCTTTTCTCAAAGAGAAGACATGGGGATTCTTTCCTCACTAAGAGATCAAGAAAAATGATCTGTTAATGATGAATCATTCTCCATTGATGAGGAGAAGGGAGAGAAAAAGTATAGAAGAGCCTCCAACGCTATGCAAGCAGGAGGAGATCTATTTTCATTTGGTGATGAAGATGAAGCAATGGCTTCCATTAGAGGGATTATTGCACCTTTGCAAGGAATTCCAAAGGCCCTTCCATATGGAGGACATGAGAAAAATGTGTCTTTGCTAAAAGAAAATGAGACAGAACAAAGGAGGGGTCACACAGCTGATCCACCATCAGAAGATGGGGCAACGTCTCCAATCAGAGGCACTCTTACACCATTAAGAGGAGTCTCCAAGTTTCATGGTACTTCCACATAGCAATATGAGATGGATTTGCACAGTGGAAGCAGTCATGATATGTTCCCATCTGTTGTTCACATGGGAATGAGCCATGAGACATCATTATCTTATGTTATGCCATCTGGAAGACCACCTGAGCTAGATTTGATGAAATATGTGTCATCCATTGATGCTCCTTTCATAGATCCAAGGCAGGAAGGAGCACTAGAGGACCATGCTACAACGCTAGGAGTATGGGGAAGGTACAAAGAGAGGGAAATCATTTTTCCTTTGACATCATTATCTATCCTCACCTCTCAAATTGCGTTGAGAAGATATGCTGCAAGAAGAAAGAATGAAACCATCATGAAGCATGGGAGGCAAGAATTGAATCAGAAGACAACTTGCTTGAAGAACACTCTTCCATACATGAAGAGAGATGGTGGTCTCACATGCATGCTTTAGCAAAAACCAAGAGGCCTTGGACAAATGATAGCCTCCCATGGGAGACTAACTTCCAAGAGCTTCCATCATCTTTTGAGCATGTGCATGAGCAAGGAAGGCAGCAAGTAAGGACTAGCAACCTTCCAACGCACACCTTGGACATGGAAGATGTCAAGGAGAATGAAAAAAACATGGCAGAAACTTTAGATGACACCCTATCAGCGCTGTCATTGTTGGGTACATTAGATCCCTATTGGAAATCCCAACTGTTGGTGGAATATTCCAAGGATCTTCATACTTGCATGATTCTTGATGACTGGTTGCATGAAGGAATCTATTCAATCCTTGATGGAGTCATCTATAATCATGGTAGGATCTTCTTGTCTAGAGCTTCCAAGCTCAAGGAGAAGTTACTACAGAGGGCCTATGAAGAGTTCAATTTTAGCCACACCTATTCTATGAAGCTCAACAATATCATTTTGAGGTGATACTATTGGGAGGGCTTTGAAAGAGAACTATATCAGCATTGTCAAAGATGCATGGACCTTGTGGAGTTGGAGCAGCAACATGACTCTAAGGAAGAGTTGAATCAGCCCTCTCTTTCTTCCCTTGAAGAAGAGAGTAGATCTATGCACCACTCCATTGATGTGAGGAGGATTGTTGGTGGAGAGCATGTTCATAGTAAATGTGTTTTATATTCTGATTTCATGCATTCTTACACCATGTTATTGTAGGCCATGACTCCAAGGAGGAGTGATATACTTTGTAAATCTCATGGAAATTGTTGGGTGACCACAAATTCTGAATTTGGCCACTCCCTTGATGTGCAAAGGGAGATTTGTTTTCATGATGGGTGCTTCCCAAAGGCACCAAATATATCTCACATTTCCTGCAATAGTGAGATGACTTGGGCAGCAAGTAAGTGGTGGGAAAACCACTTACCACATATTGTTTTGATGCAGGCAGGGAATGCTCTGTGATGGTTCCACATGTGGGACTATGATCCACCTCCTTGTGCACACATTCCTAATTGTTTGTACATTGTTTTGATCCCCTATATTGATGATGTGCTTGTACTTTTCATGGGGATGAATGGAGGAATAAGGGAAGGCATGCATGTGCCCTATGGGATGACTACACTCCTTGTACTTTTTGTCTTATATTTTAGGTAGGGCACTGGGAAAACCGTGGTTTTTTCATGTGATTCATTATTTCCTTATGGGAGGAGCTGTTTGCATCTCATGAGGACATTATGGGGACAAGTCATGGATGGATGGGTTGGTGATCACTTAGCTTATGAGAGAATATTATCTTTTGTTTGTGACACTAATGGAGGAGGAGATGAGTTGCAGCACTCACCTTATCAGTTGCTTGAGGACAAGAAACATTTTGGAGGGGAGGACTGTAATATTCCTAATTAGCCCAAGCTAATAAGAATATTCAATTTTGTTTTCATTTTCTTGTTCAAGAATAAAATTGTAAAGGAGGAAAAATTAAACTCCTTAAACCGCAAAATAAATCAATGTCCATGTGAACAAGGCTAAATCTGGGTTTCCTTAATAAAATTCCCTCGGGTGTGAAAAGGGATTGTGACAATTGACTGGGTCAACAGGACCAAATCTACAGTGTTTTCCAGATGCAATGAACCTAGAGGAGCACTGTAGTTCTAGTTGGAGGTTTCAAATGTGAAAGGAGCTAAACCTTTTGAGATGGTTTATGGTTTGCAAGGCTTTCATCCTATAAATGAAAGAGGAGAGCAGCATGAGAGGGGTTGTTGAACATAATGTATTGAAAGGATTTGTCTGTCTAGACACTTCTCATTCTTTGGTTGTTTACCTGAGAATAGTGTTGTTTATCACTTAGGTGTTCTTGGTCGGGAATCCCACCTATTTCCTTGAGAGGCCTCTTGGAAGAGTCTTGATTGTCTTGGTCCACTATCAGGAATTTGGCCAAGCTTCTCCTTCCAACTACAATTCAGACCCTGTTGAGGGTTTGGTTTTTCTTGTGAGCAACAGCAAGTGGAAGATAGATCTCTTCAAATCTATGCACATCTAGCCTCTCTTTTCACTGGGAAATTCTTCTATCCCATTGGAAAGAGTGTCCCAGATCATTGGAGCTCCAGATCCACACCTTGGCATCAGGCCAAAGTCTACATCAAGCCTACAGCGCAGTTTCTACCCCAGATCTGTGTTATTTTGCAAGTGAAGAGTTGTAGGGTGTTTGGTAACTGTTTGGAGGAGAGATATCTTGTGTAAAGGAGTCTTCAATTGCACTGTGGTGATCCATGGATTGGCCAACCAATCCATGTATGTTTCAAATCTGATTTATTCCTTGATGTATCTGCTTTAGATTTTCTGAATCATTCTATAGATCTACTAGAGAAGATCTCAGATCTACTCTCTGTGCTTCATGCTTTGCTGAAAACCCCAAGGGGATGTAAAATAGAGACAGTCTAGTGTACAGATTTGATATATATCTAATATTTTGTACACATATCTGTCCTAGATCTAAGTTGTAACCTACAGCTGTTGTTTACTCATAAAAATAACACTGTTTTGGCTTTACAACAACATACATTGTTGCAGCACCTCTTTTAGAGGGTTTTTTTCCATTCAAGTCTTCATTTTTCTCCTGTACAATGATTGGGCTCCATTGTAAATCTGATTTGTCATTGTATAAGCTATTTGTACACTGTCATATTGGCCCAATGCTAATTATTTCTAAAACTGCGTTATTTTCTAAGCAGTGTTCTTTTGTATTGCTGCAGTCCCTTCTTTGGGCAGTTTTCAAGCCTTCCTAGGTGTGGGAGATCTGTTTAACCCACTTAGAAATATTTCTTTCTGATCTCCTCTTGGATTTAGGACTTAGATACTCATATATAAGGGATCCAAGGGTTTATTTCAAGAGCTGTAGAAGCCATTCCTGAAAATTTCATTTTTTCAGGCATGTCTTGCTAGTAGTCCCGATTTTGGGATATTACAGAGGCCCTTGAAAAACAAAGGAATGCGATGATGGATAAATTTGCATATAGCAGTCACTTTGGACGTGTGACTCCCTTTAAGGTGCAAGTAAATTTTGGCATTCCCATATTTGAGGGTCAAATAGATGCAGATGTCGTAGATATATGGTTGAATATATTAGAAGGATATTTCTCGGTTCATGACTTTTTCGACCGGGAGAAGATTATTTTTCACTCCTCAAAGATACCCCCCATGTCAAGGACTGGTGGGAAACCTACTGTGAGAAAAAGGACAAGACAGAACCCTCTCTATTCTTGGTCGTACCCACTTGGAATTCTTTCCGAGACGCCATCAAGGAACAACACTATCCCATGGGGAGATATGAGGACAAGTACATACAATGGACCACACTGCGAAAACAAAGGGATCAAGATGTGAATGGGCTGATGAATCTGTTCCATACCCTGCGCACAAATTTGGGTATCAAAGATTCATAAAAACATCTTGTGCTAAAGTATCGCAGTTGTATACACAGACACATTCAGGAGGAAATGGAGTTCCTCGACATCTCCTCACTTGGTACGGCATACTGATATGCTGCCAATATTGAGCAGAAATTCAAACAGAAGAAGCAAGAATTTGATCTGCGAATCAAAATCAAGGGAAAGGTGCTCCCAAACCACAGAACAAAGGATAGAGCCAAGGAATGGCGGCTCAAGACAACATGTCAAAGCCACAAGCAAAGAAAAACACCGCAAATCCAAAGGAGGACACGGGAAAATGGTGTGAGTTCCATAAGAGCTCCACTCACAACACAAGTGAGTGTCAGGCCAAGCAGCCACTGGTGGCCGAGATGAGGGCTTCTAAGTCAGATGCATGTTCTGACTCTGAAACAGAACCTGACAAGGGGAATGAAAAAGGGAAAAATATTATTGATGTGAAGCCCAATGCCACTATTGCCACTAAAAAGATCCAGAAGGAGGAACTGAAAGATCCAGAGGAGGAGGAACATCTCTTCCACTCCTAGATGTGGGTAAAGGGCTCCCCGGTACAGTTCATTGTCAACAATGGGAGCCAAAAGAACCTCATTTCAGTAGACACTGTGAAGTGATTGGGCTTGCCGACCACAGCTCACCCACATCCATACACCATCGGGTGGCTTCACCAAGGACGAGATCTCTGCATCTGCCAACAATGTTTCCTTCCCTATAGCATCAAGCCCTTCACGGATGAGGTATTATGTGACATTGCTCCTATTGATGTTTCTGATGTATTATTAGGACAACCATATATGTGGAAGCATCATGCTATGTATGAGTCTCGGCCTCGCGCTGTTATTGTTACTTTGGGAAATAAGTTGTACAGGATACCAGAGGTACCACATCGTACTGCTATCTCTTTGGTTACTGCAAAACAATGCAGTAAGCTCATTTCCCAAACCAGGTAATTCATTTTCCTGATGATCCGCCCCCAGGGCAAGAAGAATAATGTGGCCACGACCTCCAGACAAGGCTCCTCTACATGACAACAAAAAATGGACAAGGTTGTGGAGGAATACGGGGACATATTCACCTCACCCACAGGGGTTCCTCTGCACTGTCAGGTCAAGCACCCGATTGATCTAACCCTAGTTGCACCGCTACCTAATGGACCGATCTATCGGCACTCTGTTCTGGAGAATGATGAAGTCAAGAGGCAGATTCAAGGGTTTTTGCAGAAAGGTCACATCTGACAAGGTTCATCACCCTGTGGGAGCCCAATCGTGTTGGTACAGAAGAAGGATGGGACGTGGAGACTTTGTATTGACTATCGGGCACTGAACAAGATCACTGTCGGAAATAGGTACCTGATCCCATGGATTGATGATCTTCTGGACCAACTCAAAGGGACGAAACATTTTAGCAAGATCGACTTGAAGTCTGGGTATCACTAGGTACCAATCGAACCCTCCGATGTGTGGAAGACTGCCTTCAAAGCCAAGGAAGGCCTTTTTGAATGGTTGGTCATGCCTTTCGGGTTGAAAAATGCTCCCGCAACCTTCATGAGGTTGATGGATGACATCTTGCAACCATTCACCAACTCATTTGTAGTGGTGTACTTGGATGAAATTCTGATCTTTAGCCAGACTTAGGAAGAGCACCTCCACCACATCCGACAAGTCTTCCAAACACTGCGGCAACACAAGTTGTGTGCCAATTTGGAGAAGTGCACTTTTGGTATGACCCAAGGTCAATATCTTGGATACATTATTGATGAAGGGGGGTGCATGTGGATCCAACCAAGATCCAAGTCATTCAGGATTGGCCAGCCCCAACCACTATAACAAAGCTTCGCAGCTTTCTGGGTCTTTCTAATTTCTATCATAGGTTCATGTTGGGATTCTCTCATATCACTTGGCCCTTTAGTCAAGTCACCAAGGGAGGAGCAAGAGAAAAATTATTTTGGTTGAAATCTCAACAGAAGGCATTCACAGAATTGAAAAATCATCTCTGTTCTACCCCAGTGCTCACATTACCAGACTTGCAACAACCATTTGAGGTCGAGACAGATGCCTCTGACTATGCTATTGGGGCAGTTCTTACTCAAAAGGGACATCCAGTGGCATATCACAGTGAGACATTGTTTGACACAGTTGGTAAGTATCTCACTTATGACAAAGAAATGTATTCCATCATGCAAGCTTGTCGACAATGGAAGAATTACATTTTGGGGAAGGAAATAATCATCCACACAGACCATTGGCCCCTGTAGTTCATACAGACACAAGGGAAGTTGCAGTATGATCGCCATTAGAAGTGGTCCACATATCTGCAACAGTTTCATTTGAACATCAATTACAAGAGGGGTAGCACCAATAATGTTTCAGACTGCCTCAGCCAACCACCGATCTTGGCGCTCACCACCGTTCTCAACTCTTGTGGGCACAAGACTTCTAATTGGCCACTTCTCTACGAGAGCGACCCAGAATTCGGCTACACATACAAGGCACTCTTGGGGGGTACGCAAGTTCCAAATTTTCACCTCCAAGATGCACTTTTATGTCACCTGGGACACCTTTGTGTTCCTTCAAGCGAGTGTGCCAAGATGTTATGGGAAGCACACTACAATCGATTCGTTGGGAATTTCGGGGTCAAGAAAATAGTAGCAGTACTACAGAAGTATTTCTATTGGTCAAACCTTCGAAAGGATGTCAGGAAGCACATCAGATCCTGCACTGCTTGGGCCATTGCCAAACTGAACATCAAGAAGCAAGGCCTATATACTCCAATACCTACCCCTATTCAACCATGGGAATCCATCTCCATGGATTACATGTCGGGCCTGCCTTCTACTAAGCATGGAAATGACTATGTTTTCATGGTCATCAACAAATTCTCCAAGATGGCCATTATGGCGACTTGCAAGAAGAATATCATAGCAGAAGCCACTGCTAAAATATTCTTTTAACGAGTGTGCATGCACTTTGGGATCCCATAGTATATCATATCAAATCGGGATAGCAGGTTCCTCAGCACATTTTGGTCCAGCCTCTGGTTAATGCTGGACACCAAGCTCACCAAGTCCACATCTTTCCATCCCCAAACAGATGGCTAGACAGAGGTCGTCAACAAAATGATTGTATACATTCTACGCATGTACAATTCAAATCATCCACACACATGGGACGAGAGCCTCCCCTATGTACAACATAGTTATAACCGGGCTCTCCACAACTCAACCGGTCACAGCCCCTTTCAGGTGGGCTTGGGATTCTAGCCACTATGTCCCAATGACGTAGCCATGCCATATGCGGCTACTCAGCCCGATTCGACTCATGTCCAGTCTGAAGTTGACAAATAAAATAGCTTCATCCAGGGCATTCAGCACATCCGCCAACAGTTTCATGACATATTGGACAGAGCCAATTCTAAGTACAAGCAATGCCATGATCAACATCGGGTGCCACACAACTTCTAGGTGGGCGACAAAGTGTGGCTACATTTGCAGAAGGAGCGCCTCACTAGACCCCACCGCAAGCTTTGCCTGCTCCGATACGAGTCGTACACCATCACCAAGGTTGTAGGGAACATTGCCTTTGAGCTCAGTATTCCACCATTTCTTGGTCTGCACCCAGTATTCAATGTGGACCACCTTCATCCCTACTTCCCACCTCTACTGGACACCTTTGACATTGAAGAACAACTCACACCAACAGAGTTAAACCTAGACTTCATGGAACAGGCCACCACATATTGTATCATGGACATGAAAATCAAGAACACTCGCCAACAGAAGATCCAACTGTATTAGGTTGTCAAAGCTAGCCAACTCCTGCACCAAGGAAAGTGGTTCACCAGGGACCAAGTTCAGCAAAAGTTTCCTCATCTCATGGAGGAACTTAATGCAATGGGGACCATTGCTTCCTAAGGGGGGAGGAATGATCTAGGTGGATATTGGTGGTCACCCACCTATTCCACTTGGGGCCCCACCTTTGTCTCTTTCAGTTTTTTAGTTTCGGCACAACTTACTATTTTTAGCAGTTTTTCGGCTCTTGAACTTCCGGAGCCATTTTGAGGCCCTAAATGACGTTTTTTGGTAAAATTAGGAGCATCATGGCACCATGGATCAATGTTTTTCACTCAAAATTTGTATTCCTCGGATAGATATTTCTAACGAGGTATGGTTCGCGTCAAACGGAGATCGTATGCCAAAGTTACGTCCCCGGGAAGTTGAAACACCAGTTTACCCAAACGAGGCCCATAGTTTTGGCGCTTCATCTCCGAGGGTTAGGGTTTTAGATGTTAGGGTTTTCCATTGTTTCTAAATAATAAATAGGCCCTCGATCCTCATTGTAACTTAGTTCAGAGGCCTATAGCCGCCACATCTCTTCTCAGAGATAGCTACCAACACCCTAGTTAGTTTATTTCCATTCTGTATGTAAGAAAATCTCAGTTCTTTGATATTAATGAAATGAAGTGTTATTTCCACTGCATCTTTGTATTTATGGTTATATTTTTATTCTATTGTGTTCCTGCATAAATTCGGGTCACTGCGATAGTTGCCTTATTTTCCTATATCTGTGATTTGTTGCAATTATACATGATATTGTGCACATGGGCACGGAGGAGCTGATAGATCTGGGTTATGTAATATACGATTTGATAATTTTCAAGTCGAACGCAGCTCTACCTGACATACCTGACCTCTCCCAGTGTGCGGAAACATGGTTCTATCACCCTCCCATACTGCTTCAGGTTAGACATTGGCCTGCACAAGCAGGCCACTGCCGAAAGGGCCAGTAGTATAGAGGTTTGTTAGCAAACCTTAACCTCTGAACCTGGGTCAGGACCCCTCTAGAAAACATACTGTGTTGCCGCTATTAATACTTTTATCCACTATTGGGACCAAACACGCCTCTCCATATACAACTTTGCCATTTCATATAATCCCTCCCCCAAATATACCCTCCCCTATATTCTCACTCCCCTAAATATAACTCTATTATATAAAAGGTTGCTTTTTTTACACATGTAACCACCAAAAGTGCAAATTTTTTGGAAACATAGTACATTTTACACAGTATACATTTTAAAAGGCATTCATTGATGTCTATTGTTGGAGTAGTTCTCTCATGAAATGATAACTATCTTGAATTGTCAAGGAAGATAAAACACACTCTTATTTTCAATGGGTTGGGGAAAGGAGTTTGTGTAGGATACTTTTAGGTCACTATATTACTAGTGTAGTCCCTTATTTTTGTTAATGTAGCCCCCTTATTTTTATTTTTGTACCCCTGTAGCCCCCATATTGTTATTATTGTGCCCCATAAAAATCCACTATTGTTATTGTTGTGCCCTTACATTATTATTGTTAGGTCGGCTAGGATTATATTGTGACCCCATGGAATCCTATATATAGAAAGGAGGTTTTTTCATTTGAATCATCCAAGAATTGTTCATTTATGTATTGTAAAGGAGGATTCCCTCTCAATGTGGCTAATTTCTAAGGTGTTGGTCTCTCTTTTATTCTATTTTTGGAGTTGGTTTCATAACATTTGGTATCATAGCTTTGGATTCTAGGGTTCTGCTGCTTCGAATAGGTCATCATGGAATTTTAGCTATAATTTTTTTTCTACGAAGGTTCATACGCTAAAACAAAAACCCATTTGTGAATAAATCCTAAGCAACATCATGTAAAAATTTTAAATCTTGTTTAGTAATATTGTCGGAGATATGATATGTGGAAGTTAGGGTTTTTGCAGGCTCTTGAATTTCATCTAAAATAGGTGACCTTGGGAAATTCATCACAACTCTTGCTATGAGCATCAGATTGGAATTATGTAAAAATTTTCCAAAATTACACGGACTTTAGTTTCCTATGTATCAATTTTAGAGCCGAAGGAGGAAATAGTGACATGTGGAATGTCGTACAAGTTCGCTCTATTGAACGAGTCCATAATTAGGGAATTGTGGGAGATTGGGCATAAATTGTCTTGAAGAATCCAAATTGGTTCATACCCATTGCATTGGCAAGAAGATTCATAGGGATACTAAATGATCGAAGATAAAATCTCAAGGATCCGAAATTACAGAGATACATCAGTTTCAATATCAAGATCCTCAAAATCAAGAAAAAGGTGTGAATTTTTTTCTGAATTCCATAAGTCTTGTTTGAAAAATCAGTTTGAAGTGATTGCAAGGGCATATTAAAGCATATATATCAAAATTGGGTTCTAAAATGCCTCCTAAAAAGAATTCAACACCCATTAAGCCCTCAGAATACTCTACTATGACTCATGAAGAGGAAGAAGTTCAACATGATATATCAAAATTACAAGAGAAAGTACACCAAATTTCACTCTCACAAAGAGAAACAAAAAATGAAAAGGAAGATTTAAAGAAAGGCGTGGAGGCTAATATGGATGGTTCGAAGAAAGGCGTGGAAGCTAAGATGGATGTTTTGAAGAAAGGTGTGGAAGCTAAGATGGACGGTTTGAAGAATGGCATGGAAGATAAGATGGATGGCATCGAAGCTAAGACGGATGACATCGATGAAAAAATGAAAGACAACATGGAAGAAATGAAGAATTATCTAAACGAAGACATGAAAGGTTTGAAGGAAGGTTTGACAAAGATGAGACATGAAATTATTCCTAATGATGAAAAGATAGTATAGGAAACTCATGATGAGAACAAAATAAATGTTAATCATGATTTCATAAAATCTAATGTTGGTTTGAAGACCCACCATATTCCAAAGATCGATATGAGGAAGTTTGATGGCAACGATCCCATAACATGGATACCACATATGGAGCAATATTTTGATCTCAATAATGTGCAAAACACACAAAAAGTACGCATTGCAACTTTATATTTAGAAAAAAATACATTTTTATGGTGTTAGTGTTCCGTAATTCCGAGGCTGAAGACAAAATCCCAGAGGCCAACATCAAACCAACTTTGGAATCCAGGACCTAGCCTTCCTAGATTCAGAGAGGGTTCTCTCTATAAGATTTGTCTTTGTTTAAATAGGTTTTAGGCTACTTATGATAATACTTGGGTTTTGGGTTTGTTTTGGATTTTTGGAAGATTGATTGTATTCAATTTATTAATATCTATTGGGCAATGGAGTCAAAATATAACTGGATGGTTGCATCAAATTTTGACAAAGTAAACACAGGGCAAGCTAGGATTATTCACTGGATCTCTTGGATTTATAAATGGATTTATGACAGAAATATGAATAAATTCAACAGAACTAAAGAGCAATTAAGAATTCTTTATTTTGGCTTTTAGTGGAAAACATAATGATCGTAAAGGCATCCAGAATAAGGTACTCAAAATTAAATCCTTTTCATCACGCTTTCTGCTTTACAATTAGAATTCAGATGTTTACAATGAAAGAGTAAAATGAAACAATACTAACAGAAGAAAAACATCACCAGTATTTAAGCCACAAGAATCTTGTGAATGGTCTGATTATTATTGATGCTCCAGTGCTTTGGAAAAGCTTACAATACTCCAAAAGATAGTAATGATTCTGATCTCAATCAATCGACGCTTGATACTTACAAAACTGAAGTATTTATACAAAAAATTACAATAATACAATCTCTAATAGACTTGAATTTAAAAATCTAACTTGTTACAAAATTATAGTCTCGGTGGAATGTGTTGTGCAAAGCAGTTGCTAATGTAGTGGGACAGTTACAATGTGGACTGCATTTTACTGATGTGCTGGAAAAACTGTTGTATGAACGCCTTGTGTTGAACGTGTTTTGCTGCTCGACCCAACCTTTCTGTTGTTTTGTCACTCGAATCCCTTTTGCCGTGATTAACCCTTTTTCTAAACAAAACATTGAAAAACTCATTATACCGGACCTAAAATCCTTTATATTTTAGTTCTGAACTTTATCACATCCATAGCATTATCACATATCTCATATTGAACAGTTTACAATATAAAAAGGAAACGGTGGTGTGATGTGAAAAGGGAAGTGATGTGGAGGGCAGGTGGGACCCGACCGCAGCAAATATCACAACTCTTAACTTTTAGTTATAAGCGTGGAGGATATAAATTTAAAAAACTGTAGAGTACGACATGCGGGGGAGGAGGTGAATGATGTGGCAGGGAAGAAGTGGGACCAGATCACAGGCATACATTGCAACCTTTATCTTTTAGTTATGAGCTACGGGGTTAACACCTCAACTTTACGAAGTGTGGGGAAAAGGGACCCACTGGAAATTAGGAAAATTGTTATGGAGTTTATATGGTATATGAATGTATTGAAATGACTGTAAAGCAAGGAGAGGTGGAGCTGTGAAGGGCGAGACCAACTTACCACATCGCAAAATAAATATGTTGCGAGCACTCACAAAGGTAAGTTAAAGTATATACAATGCGATATAAAAAATTGACGATCACATTATTTAAAGTTTAGTTGCGATGTGAAGCATGTATAATCTGTGAAATGCGATGAGGGTGAGGTAAACCAGTGACACGGAGGGATGGCCGACTTTAACCACGATCGGGAAAGAAGGAAGCAGAGTAAGTGAAAAACGATAAAAAGGTAAGGGTATAAAGGTAAAAATGGAAAGGCAGAAAATGGGTAAGTTTAATGATTTTCAATGGAAAATTAAATGAAAAAGGGAGTGTGGTGGGGAATCCATCTTGCTCCATCGTGTATGGTATTTCAAAAGGTTTGTAGGAGATAGCAATGTAAAGGATTTTGGGTTTTGGTCGATCCAAAAAGGTAAGGCAGGTCCTTTCCAATGAAAAATGGTAATGTGGTGTGCTGTGGTTTCTTAGGATGATTTCCAAAGGGTTTTTAAAATAATTCCTTTAAGCGCCTTTAAATTTATAAAGGGTTTTTGAAAGCTTAGATAAGCCATTCAGCCACTGGTTTTGTCCTTTTTTGACAGAATTAACACCTGTAGTACTCGGCCTTATTACAAATAATTTAATAACATTTAAATTATGTGATTAATTCAATCCAAACATACTTAATTATCTCCTAATTCTAAATTTGAATGTGAAAGCATATTTTTCCTAAGGTTTTAACCTTATTTGGAAATAATTTACAATCATGGAATATTATTTACAATATGAAATATCTGAGATGAAATAATCAATCACCTTGAGATCCTATAAATTATAGGACCATAACAGTGGCTTCATCTAGGGATGGCACTCTTCCTGTGAGGTGCCAAGAACACCGTAGACTAGTAGCCTAATCCATTGGGCTGATCCCAAATCTGCAACTTTCTTTGTTATAAAACATCTGTGACTGAAAATCTCAAACTGAAATCAAACCTTTCTGCACACTGAAATCTGAAACACAATATAAAAAATGCTCAAAACACTAAGCTTATTTTCACACTGCTACCTACCCTATACTGCTGAAACTTATGCTGAATTAGGTAATACAAAAATGCCAATGAAGCCAGTCAGGTAGCTACAGAAACAAATGTACAACTTGACTGTCTGTAAGGAAAATCAATATTATAACTTGATTATGTGTCCTCATAACCAAATTTATAATATAAAATGGAAAATGTTGATGTATCTGACCTTTATAAAGAGTACATGTTTGATCATTTTAGCTAAGAAGAACCTCCATATGCTCTGTTATAGGATCAATAAAATCATGATGTATGATATTTTCTTCTATGCCTTTAATGACTAGTTGAGTAGTTGTTTCCTCAATATTAAACCTTGAATCCACATCTTCAGTTTGGTACTTGAAAGCACAATCATCCTCACTATGTAAGTCAAGAGGTAGTACAATTTCCTCTTGCTTAGGGGAAGGAATATTTTCCAAGAGTTCTTAAGGATCTCAGAAATTGTACGATTGAATTTGAGTATTTAAAAGTTCAATAACACTTTCATATCTTTCAATAAATATATCCAGAAAACATGTTTTAACTTCAGGAATACATTTCCTTGATTTCAAAATGTGAAAGACAACCTCTAGGAAATCTTCATCAAGATGAAATTCTGATAAATGATTCCTTAATGTATTTAAAACTTCACAAGATAGAAGGTTTGCCACAAACCTGTTCATCTTGTTCAGCATGAACTCTGGTCAACATATTGTGGAGTTGCCATGAATGCTCAAAATCTGGGTTCTTTGGATCATGGAGTCGCCAGGTGAATAATTGCAGCCTTATTTGTGTCTGATCACTGTCCACCATCAGTAATAAGATCTGAACTTTGATGTACTTTCCTAAGGAATATAAAAGGATTTTCTTCCCCAATATGGTCACGACTATTTTAGCGTTATGTAATTCCAAGGCTGAATACAGAATCCCAGAGGCCAACATCAAACCAACTTTGGAATCCAGGACCTAGACTTCCTAGATTTAGAGAGGGCTCTCTCTATAAGATTTGTCTTTGTTTAAATAATTTTTAGGCTAGTTATGATAGTACTTGGGTTTTGGGTTTGTTTTGGATTTTTGGAAGATTGATTATATTCAATTTATTAATATCTATTGGGAAATGGAGTCAAAATATAACTGGATGGTTGTGTCAAATTATCACAAAGTAAACACGGTGCAAGCTAGGAATATGTACTTGATCTCTTGGATTTATAAATGGATTTAGGATAGAAATATGAATAGATTCAACAGAACTAAAGAGAAATTAAGAATTATTTAGTTTGGATTTCAGTGGAAAACATAATGATCGTAAAGGCAGCCAAAATAAGGTACTCAAAATTAAATCCTATTCATCACACATTTTGCTTTACAATTAGAATTCAGATGTTTATAATGAAAGAGGACAATGAAATAATACTATCCGAAGAAAAACATCACTAGTATTAAAGCCACAAGAATCCTGTGAATGGTCTGATTATTATTGATGCTCCAGTGCTTTAGAAAAGCTTATAGTACTCCAAAAGAAAGTAATGATTTTGATCTCAATAAATCAACCCTTGATACTTCCAAAACTAAATTATTTATACAAAAAATTACAATAATACAATCTCTAACAGACTTGAAACTAAAAATCTAACTTATTACAAAATTATAGTCTCGATGGAATGCAAATTAGGTGTTGATGTAGTGGGACAGTTAGGACGTGGACCACATTTTACTGTTGTGCCAGAAAATCTGTTGTATGAATGCCATGTGCTGAATGCCTTTTGCTGCCTGACCTGAACTTTCTGTTGTTTTGTCACCTAAATCCCTTTTGTCGAGATTAACCCTTTTTCTAAACAAAACATCGAAAAGATCATTATACCGAACCTGAAATCCTTTAGATTTCAGTTCCGAACTTTATCGCATCCATAGCATTATCGCATATCGCATATTGAACAGTTTACAATATAAAAAGGAATCGGTGGTGCGATGTGAAAAGGGAAGTGACATGGAGGGAAAGTGGGACCGAACCGCAGCGCATATCACAACTCTTAAATTTTAGTTATAAGCGCAGAGGATATAAATTTAAAAAAACTGTGAAGTGCGACATGCGGGGGAGGAGGTGAATGATGTGGTAGGGAAGAAGTGGGACCGGATCGCAGGCGCACATCGCAACCTTTAGCTTTTAGTTATGAGTTACGGGGTTAAAACCTAAACTTTGCGAAGTGTAGGGAAAAGGGACCCACTAGCAATCAGGCAAAGATTTATGGACTTTATATGATATATGAATGTATTGCAACGGTTTTAAAGCGAGGGGGGTTGGAGCTGCGAAGGTGGGACCAACTTACCACATCGCAAAATAAATATGTTGTGGGTGCTCACAAAGGTAAGTTAAAGTATATGCGATGCGATATCGCAAATTGGAGATCACATTATTTAAAGTTTAGTTGCGATGTGAAACATGTATAATCTGTGAAATGTGATGAGGGTGAGGTAAAATAGTGACACGGAGGGATGGCCCACTTTAATCGCGATCGGAGAATAAGGAAGCGAAGTAAGTGAAAAATGATAAAAAGGTAAGGGTAGAAATGTAAAAGCGGAAAGGCAGAAAAAGGGTAAGTTAAATTATTTTCAATGGAAAATGAAATGAAAAAGGGAGTGTGGTGAGGAATGGGTCTCGCTCCATCATGTATGGTATTTCAAAAGGTTTGTAGGAGACGAAAATGTAAATGATTTTGGGGTTTGGTCGATCCAAAAAGGTAAGGCGGGTCCTTGCCAATGAAACATGGTAATGCAGTGTGTTGGGGTTTTTTAGGATGAGTTCCAAAGGGTTTTTAAAATAATTCCTTTAAGTGCCTTTAACTTTATACAGGGTCTCTGAAAGCTTAGATAAGCCATTCAGCCACTGATTTTATCCTATTTTGACAGAATTAACACCTGTAGTACTCAGCCTTATTAAAAATCATTTAATCACATTTAAATGATGTGATTAATTCAATCCAAACATACTTAATTATCTCCTAATGTTGCATTTGAATGTGAAATCATATTTTTCCTAAGGTTTTAACCTTATTTGGACATAATTTACAATAATGGAATATTATTTACAATATGAAATATCTGAGATGAAATAATCAATCACCTTGAGATCCTATAAATTACAGGACCCTAACATATGGTATCGATGCCTTTTCTCCCGTAAAAAAATTGTCACTTGGTCAATTTTTACAGAGGAAATGATTGCACATTATGAGGATACAAAGAGGAACACCTTCTTTAGCCATTTTATAAATCTCAAAAAAAAAGGTTCAATGGTGGAGCATATATATGACTTCCAAAAATTGAATATAAGGGCAGATGATATTCCAGAGGAACACACGATTGATGTCTTCATAGGGACTTTAAAGGATAACATCCAACATGAGGTTTGCCTTTGGGAACTTGATTCATTAGAGAATGCATTCAGGTTGGAAATAAAAATTGAATGTAAAATTATGGTGACAAGGAAGCCTACCACTCACATCTAAAACATAGAAGTGTTGCTACTCCTATACTTCCACAACTTACAAGGTTGACACCACAACAATTGGAAGAAAAAAGAGAAAAAGGGCTTTTCTAGAGTTGTGCTAGAAAATACACTAAAGGTCATAAGTGTGTTGAGAAGAAATTATTTTACATAGATTGTGAAGAGGAGGAAGAAAATGAACAAGAAACTTCAAAAGAAGAGGATATACACCAGGAACCAAGGATAGAGAAAGAAGAAATGAGCCTGACCATATCCTTTAATGCATTGGCAGAAATTACAACTCATAAAACTCTCAAGATAGAAGGACATATCAAGAAGAAAAAGGTAACATTGTTGATTGATTCGGGTAGTACCCATAATTTTATTCATTGTAAGGTAGTCAAGGAATTGAATTTCTTCCTATACCCAGCACCAAAGTTTCAAGTGATGGTTGCATATGGAGGAACTATAAATTTCTTTGGAAAATGCCATAATATCAAGCTAACCATGGGGGAATATGTATTGAATATTCCAATGCTTTTCATTCCATTGGTAGGTGTTGATGTTGTACTAGGAGTACAATGGTTACAATCTTTGGGGACGATAGCTTTTAATTTTCAAGAACTTTTCTTGAAATTTTTTTTGAAAGGAAAGGAAGTTGAATTACGGGGTATCACATGGAAGCCAAGAAATGTAAAGCTCTAATGTCATGAAAAATCTTCTGAATAAATAACAATGAGGCGTAATTGCACAATTATGCTCACTAGAAGTTCCAACATCAAAATCACCTATTCCTCCAAATCTATAAAAAAGTCTTGGACAATTATTCTAAGGTGTTTGAAACTCCCAAAGAACTCACACCTATTCATGATCATGATCATGTTATTAATTTGATTCCAGGAAGTCTTCCTCCAAACATCAGGCCTTGCAGATATCCTTATGTCCAAAAGAGAGAAATTGAACTTTTGATTGCAGAAATGTTAGAGGCTAGTAAAATTCAACCTATACAAAGTTCTTTCTCTACTCTGGTAGTATTGGTGCACAAGAAGGATGGATCATGGAGCATGTGTCTAGATTATAGGGAGCTCAATAAGATCACTATTAAAGATAAATTTCCCATTCCTGTGATTGATGAATTATTGGATAAATTACATGGAGCAATTGCTTTTACCAAGTTGGATCTTCCTTCAAGATATCATCAAATTAGAATAAAGGCTGAAGATATTCCGAAAATAGCATTTCAAACTCATGAGGGTCATTATGAATTTTTGGTCATGCCTTTTGGCCTTAAAATTTCACCTTCCACATTTCAAGGGTTGATGAATTTAATTTTCAAACCATTCCTTAGAAAAATTTTGTTAGTATTTTTTGATGATATACTAATCTACAACACGTCTTGGAAGGATCATGTTCAACATGCTAACAAGGTGCTCAAACTATTGGAGGAGAAACAATTATGTTCAAAAACCTCCAAATGTTTCTTTATAGTAAAAGAGGTGGAATACCTGGGTCATATTGTATCTCAGGAGGGTGTTAAGGTAGACCCTAACAAAATTAAAGCCATTAAGAAATGGAAAGCCCCACAACCATAAAGCAGTTACGAGGATTTATCTGGTTAACAGGGTATTATTGCAATTTTTTTAAGAATTATGGGAGAATAGTAGCACCTCTAACAAAATTATTGAAGAAATATGCATTTCCATGCACTCCTGAAGCAACTAAGGCCTTTGAACATCTTAAAGAGGAAATTTTCCAAGAACTGGTCTTAGCTACTCCAGACTTCACAAAAACCTTTATCGTGGAATGTGATGCCTCAAGAAATGAAATTGGCATCATTGTAATGCAAGAAGGAAGACCTATTTCTTTTGAAAGCCATCCAATCAAAGGAAAGTATTTAAAGAAAGCTATTTATGATAAGGAAATGTTGGAAATAGTATATGCACTAAAGAAATGGCGATCTTACCTAATGGGAAGACACTTCAAGGTAAAATCTGATCATCATAGCCTTAAATACTTTTTGGAAGAAATACTATCTTTAGAAGAGCAGAAAAAATGGGTCACAAAGATGTTGGGTTATGACTTTGAAATCATATACAAAAAAGGGAAGCTAAATTTTGTTGTAGATGCACTCTCAAGAGAGGATGAGGATGTGGAAGCATTTCTTTGTGCCATTTCTAGTATCCAACCAGATTGGATAACCGAAGCAAGGGAGGAATGGAATAATGACGAAGAAGTATGGACACTCATTCGAAATTTGCAGCAAGATCCCAATACATCTGATACATTTAGTTGGAAAAATTATTCCTTATGGTTTAAAGATCACTTATATCTTTGTAAGAATTCCCAACTAAAACAAAAGATTATTTTGGAATTGCACATCTCTCCCTTAGGAGGATGCTCAGGATTTTTAAAAACTTACCACAGGGTGAAGAAAGATTTTTTTGGGATGGCCTTATATCTGATATTCAAATTTTTTTGGTGAAATGTTTGGTTTTCCAGCAAAATAAAGTTGAGACAATTAATACCTCGTGTTTGCTATAACCTTTATCCATTCCAAATCAAATTTGGGAGGAGATTTCAATGGATTTTATCACAGGTTTACCTAAGTCCGAAGGAAAGAGTGCCATCATGGTGGTAGTTAAAAGATGCTATAAAAGATCATTTTTCACCCTCATGTGATTCATTATTGTCTCTTTGGCCTTGGGCACCCATTCCCACATACTTGAACAAAATTCATAAAAAACAGTGTTAAAAATCCCATACGCGGGTATGCCCAGACTTTTCCGCGTGTATACGCGAGTCCATACACACTTTTCCGCGTATGCCATTAAAATCATTTAAGAATATATAAAAATTCCCTATTTTCGGGCTGGGTTGATGATTACTCGAGTAGTTCAACCACCCCAGCACGTGGCCAACTGTTTCCAACTGATTGAAACTACTTCGAGGGAGTATAAAAGCCCCTTATGTGTATGGCCTAAGAGAGAGAGAAATTTATAGACATTATACTCTGTTGGAATCCCAATTCAAGTCTGATTTCCCGTGCCTCCTGCACTTTCCCAGATTTTTACAGGAAACCCTTGTTTCCTGGAGATGTTCATCCGTTTATATGTCATCTCGTGTGCACAAGTCTTGAAAGTATCCTAGCGAGGCAAGGGCAGGACGGATCCGGACGACGGTCTGTTCGAAGATCGTGGAAGGATTTAGGTGATCTCTCCACTTTTTACTACTGTACATGATGTTCGTAATGAAGAAGAACCATCTTGTTCCTGAATTCACGTGTTAATATCTGCTTGCATATGTGAAAAGATTATTATTTAAGCATTTATTATTGTTTATATGATGTTTCACATGGATTTCACTGACATTTAGGATAAATATATGCTGTACAACTAGATTTCCGTGCACTTTTCTTCTTGGTTTTTAGGTTGAAGTGGAAGAAGGGTTGCTGGGGGTTTGGACCCCGCGGGATCTACATTAAACGTAGGATTACGGGTGAGTTCTAATATCGATGTTATCTAGGTTTTAGCATACAAGTGTGGTTGTGTGAGTCCTTCTTGAATATCATGCCCTGATCTGTGGAGGTTTTGACCCAACAAACCTCTAGGGAGTTATTTCCCAAAACAGAACTAGTGACTTCACTGGGGAACGCTTTCTTGTGATTCCCCTGTTGGGTGGTTTCAGCTGTTTGAAAGGTTTCCAACAATTTTAATCATTATTTCCAGTCCAGTTAACTTTTTCTCAGTCAGACTGAAGACCTGGTTCTTTATCCAGGCTTGATCATTTTTGTTTTTCATTATTTACCTTTTCATACGCGAGTTTTTCTGTACACAGTCGCGTATACTCGCAGTTTTTGTTAAAGGAAGTCGCGTATACGCGGGTTTCCTTTGACATAGTCACGTATGCACGCTTGTTTCAAAACTGTCAAGTAGCGTATGCCTGGGTAAATTTTGAAATTTTTGATTTCTTGACTTTTAGGTCTTGTCTGCCTGTGGAGACCTATTCTTGCAGTGTCTTTATAGTCTCTGGATTGTGTTGATAGTGGTTATTCGTCTTTTTCTCTCTTGTTTGATTGAAGACTGACTTATTAGGCAAATCTTGTTTTTTAGTGCTTGCATTTCTGGTTCGAGTACCAAGATCTCTTTCTGGAGATTCTTGGCTGTTCTGCTTAATCAAAACAGAGAGCTTCTGCTCATACACTCTTTCCTCATTTTATGTTTTTCTTTGCACTTGGATTTTTGCCTGCTTCTGGTTGGTTTTCTTGAGTTCATTTGACTAGGTCTTGTTGCAATTTTTGAAGAGTCTTTCTTGGTTCTTTGAAGTTTTTGTTTGTTGCAAGGTTGTACTATTCTTCTAGGCTGAGTTACTGAGTTTCTTGTCTTCTTTTGCTCATATAAATCTTGCTACTAAGTGGCACTATAAGATTTGGAGCGTTTTTGAAGTTTTTCTTGAAATTCAGAGTTGTTTGGGCTTGGTAATTGGATAGTTTTCTTGGTCTCTTCGAGCTCTTCTTTTTATAAAATTCAAAAGCTCAAAAAAACATTTTGTTTTGTCATTTTGTTTTGTTTTGCATTTTTGTTTTCGTTTTGTTACATCTTTTGAAGCTTTGTTGAGATTTCTTGCCTTTGGTTTCTGACTTGATTTGGGAAGGGAATTGTCATTGGTTTCTTCCTCTTGTGTCAAGCATATTTTGGTGTCTTTATACTGAGAGTTTCTGATTTTGGGAACTAGTTTTGTGGACAACCGAAGAGTGATAAAACTGAAGGATTCTTGGGAAATTTCTCTTTGCTTTGTTAGACTCTGCATCTTAGAATTTGCATGCTCTTAGTTATTTGCATTAGGTGCACTTAAGCATTTGTAGTCTTTTTCATAGATTTTGCGAGTGTGAGTTTGATATTTGAAAAGAAAAAAAAATATATATAGTCTCGTAGAACCCGTGTAGAAATTTCTTTTCATCGAAAGGAAATTACTGCATTTGCATGTAGTTTGGTTTTCATTAATTTCTTTTCTGCGTCATAAAACACCACAAGTTTCATTTCCATATCCCATTGACCTAATATAACAGCCAATTAAAATAAGCGCTATAATTTAAAAACAACTAGCAAGTTTTTTATTAAGTGTCATACACCAACTAGCTAGGTTGTAGGGCCTTGGATTAGGTGAGTGGAGAGTTAAATCTCCAAGGCCGCTCAAAATAAAACATAGAAGTTTATTAATTGAGAGAAATCCAACTCCGTTAGGTGGACCGGGAAAGCTCTCCTCCAGAGAGTCAAGCGCGAGGGGAAGTGAAGGCCGAGAAGAGAGATACCCCCTCTCTGATTTGCTGGATCTTGCCTCAAGACCGTTCCGCCCGGCTTCAGACACAGATTGGTGCCCATAGTTTCCATTCCTAGGTTCCACACAGGTGACTGCGGGGGGGAATACCTGTGGTACCTGAGGCAGACGTCGTATCACTTCCAACAGTACTTCTGGGGGGTGCCCTTGCGAAGCTTGGGTACTTGTGTCGGCAAAGGCTGTTGTTAGGAGGTTGGAGTAACTGTTTCTGTTACCTTCACTAGTAGGCCTGGGCCATAATTATCCCAGACTACTTTCAGGAGGTCCTATTTTTCGCTTTCCCGTATTTTGGTGTCCGGTCCTAATCACCCGGAGCGGAAATACCTGAAGGCTGCTTGCTTGGCTGTATCTTAGGGATTTTTGTAGTGAGTGCTCTTTGCTCCTAGCTTGCTTAGCTTTATACTTTTTTGAGTCTAATTAAAATTTGTTAAAGTGGTTGATCAAGCGCCTCGTCGATCGAGGAGAATCCGGGGGTTATCTCCCGAGAGTGCAGAGCCTTCTTCAAGAAGGCGTAGGAGTAATATAGCAGGTGAATATCACCCTATGGCATCTGACGCAGTGGAGATTGATCCTCCACAAGGGATTGAAGGTCCTGTAGTTGGTTCTGGTGTTGGTTCCGAGAGGAGCGTTCCGCTCACCTCGAGAGTCTTGTTTCCGGGAGAGTTAGGAATAGAAGTAGAGGAAGTACCTGAGTCTCCTCAGTCACTTCCATCTCCTCTTCCTCCTGATTATCCGTTTGTTGTTGAGTACATCGGACCTGAGTCTGCAAGACCAGAAGATCCTCCATTTTATTCATACCTTTCGATGGCCACGACTGGGAACGCGGCTTCTGCTGTGAGTGTTGCGGGCATTCAGACTCCTGCTTCAGTTGAAGGAGGAGGCACTATTGCTATATCTACGATTGCTTCTAGTACTGCTGTGTTTGGATCTGGTTTCACCCAAGCACATGCTTCTCAATCTGGTCCCTTCTGTTTTGGAATGCCCACTAGTGGGATTCCTCCTTTTTCCTTTTCCGCTGCTGCAGCTGCATCTACACCCATGTCTTCCATGGCTAGTGGGTCAGCTTCTTTTCAAGGGTTCCCCTTCGGAACTGGGCATATTCCTAGTTCAAATCCTTCTTTAGGGTATTTTCCTTTTACTTCTCAGACTCAGATTTTTAACCCTTGGTCTGGAGGTCAGAGTTCGACTACTTTTACAGGTTGCAACCCTGTATTTACAACAGCGGGGGCAGGGAATCAGTTTTACGCTGGTCACCAAGGGAATGCTTCTTTCCCTTCATCGAGTGATTATCAGACTTTTTTCCCTCTTTCTAATGCTTGGAACCCCTATCAGGGGCTTTCTTCTTCATTCAATACTTCAGGAGGGGGAACTGGTCCGGTCTTTGGTAACTCTACGTTGGGAGGGGGTCCTTCTCCAAATGTTGGGTCTTTTGGCCCAACATTTTCTACGAGTCCTTTTTGGCAACCTGGTGCCTCATCAAATCCAGGGTACTCTTTTCATAATGTTGGGAATTCATCCCATCAAGGATGGAATCCTCAGGCTCCGCCTCGTTTACCTTTTCTGGCAACGTTAAACTTGCCAGATCTGTCGAAATTGACGAATGATCCGATCCGATATAGTCCGGGGTGGCCTCCGGTTCCCACCAAACTACCTTCAGACATTCCAAAGTTTGAAGGCAAGAATGGAGAGGACCCGACTGACCATATCACCACCTTCCATTTATGGTGTTCTTCTAACTCCCTGATCGACGATTCGATTAGGTTGAGATTGTTTCAATGCACCTTAACTGGAAACGCTGCCAAGTGGTATATTGAGTTAACTGGGGGAAGTTTTGCTACATTTGGAGATTTGGCTACAACATTTCTAAATCATTTCAAGTTGCCTGTCCGTTATGATGTTAGGATTGAACTCCTAGCTAATTTTAAACAGGACGATGCAACCCACATTTCTGATCATACTCAGGAATGGTGGAGAAGGAAGAGGCTTATTAAAGCTCATATTCCAGGGGAATTCCTTTTGGAATGGTTTCTGAAATCTCTGCAGTCAGATATTTCTAAGGATGTATCCCTATCCGGGGTATTTTCCGAGCTGGCCATTTTTAGGGCGCAACAGCTTGAATTGATATATTCTCAGTCTGGGGTCCTTCATAAATATTTGCCTAATGCCCCTCGCTCCAAATTAGATTTATCCAAGACTAAACCCAGTCCTCATGGTGATGGACTGATTGGGTCGATCAATAGTGGTGCAACTAACCTGCTTAGTCAATTACAACAGTTGTCTATACAATCTGCTTCTTTTGGTCAGGTTGTGCCTGCTGAATCATCACCTTCTCAATCTTTGTCAGTAAATTCCGTTTAGACTTCTAACCCTAAAGAAAATCAACAATCCGAAGGGAAGAAGAAGGGACGGAATAATAATAAGAAAAAGGGCAAGAATGGGAAGGGTAATGCAAATAAAACCAACGAGCATGTTGGTGAGGGTCCAAAGGATAAAAAGAAAGTGAAGTTTCCATGCAAGTTATGTGCTGGAGACCATCTTACTCACCTTTGCCCTAAAATTCAGGATGCACAGCGCTTGTTAGCTCAGCAGGGTTCTTCCAGTTCCCAGGCTGTGTTGACAAACCCTTTTCCCCAAGGGCAACAGCTAGTTGTTGGTGCGAATCAAAATACTGGGGCTTCCTCTGGGGGCACCCAGGAAGGGGAAATTCCATCAAACATATACATGATGAGTGCTCACGTGGATGTCGCCACGAGATCCCGTGATTATGGCGAAGATGAGTCTTCGAAAGCCAAGGGTGCTCCCGATGCTACTGAGCCGCTTCACATTACGAAGCCTACTGTTGAGCCTATACCTCGGATGCCCAAAGCATCTACTAAGCGTACGACGATTAATCCAAATGCCAGGGCTGCCCAGAACTACTCTATTGTGGAAGATCTGGCGCAGAGTCCTTGTGCCATGTCGGCTCTTGAGGTGCTCCAGTCTTGTCCGGCTCAGCGCAGTGCTCTGCTCACTGCTCTTGGGGCTGTCGATCCAAAGAACTCTCTTATGATTACATTCGATATGACTAATTTTAAAAAGAGACTCCCCCATCATATGGCTTTTCATATTAAATCATCGTACCGGAAATGCAATATTTTCCGGATGGTCGTTGATGAGGGTGCTTCCACATGTGTGATGTCTCTCACATGTTGGAAGGGAATTGGATCTCCCGCAGCTATTCCATCTGCTACTCTTCTGACTGCGTTTGATGGTCATTCTCACAGACCGCATGGTATTGTCCCAGCTTTTCCCATCTATGTTGGGGGCAAAACTGTAAATATAGAGGTTGAGATAGTTGATGCAAGCTTGGACTACAACCTTCTGTTGGGGAGAAACTAGATTTATGAGATGGATGCCATTGCATCTTCATTATTTCGGATTATTTGTTTCCCTCACGAAGGGAGGATTGTTACGGTGGATCAACTGGACTGTCCTCCTGTAGACCCGAATGCATCTACTGACTCAACTATTCCAAAATTGGATAAGGCCAAGTCACCTGTTGAGAATTTAGGGGTTGGAATGTATTCTTCTTTGATGGGTACTTTTGATATTCCACCTCCTACTATTCATATAAATGAAATTTCATCCTCCAGGGCTCCTCTTCGAAGAGAGTTCTTCAGAACTCATTATTTTTCGGACCCTTGGACCTTACCTTCCCCTACAACCACATTAGCGGAAGGTCAAGTGGGTGGAATGGCATTTCCGATGTCTGCAGCTGAGATTGCTTATCAATCTATTGTTGACTCTGCAGAGTCCATTCCAGCTCCTCTTTCTCCGGAGGAATTGGATGGCGATGTGGCTCCAGCTTGGACACTTAGTTCTTCTTCTGCCCAGGATTGCCTTGATACCACTCTTCCATCTGAAGAGGCCATCCTGGAAGCTATGACTGGTATAGATAGACCGTGGGATGATTTGCATCATTGGTCTTACTTTTTACCTGATTTGAGTGAAGTTGAATCAAGTTTTCCAAGTCCTTTGTCTCCTGGTCCTGTTCGCCCAGTCCTGAACCCTTTAGCACCAACACAAGTATATGCTGAAGGGAACATGGCTGTGATTTCTCCAACTATCCCGGTGAACATTTCCAGGGATCCCAATGTTATAGAGAATGTCTTCATCGGAGCTGAATGTTCCCCTGAAGAGATTCAGATTTACACCGATCTCTTTAAAGAGTATAGGGATGTGTTCACTTGGTCTTATGAGGAAATGCCTGGTATAGATCCATCTATTGTCCAGCATGAGATCAAGACTTACGAAAATGCTAAGCCCGTGAGGCAAAAACTTCGTCCGGTCAATCCTAGGAAGGCTGTAGCTATCAAAGCCAAGGTGGAGAAGCTGTTTAAGGCGGGATTTATTTTCCCTATTCCTTTGACATAATGGGTTTCAAACCCTATTCCCGTAGATAAAAAACAAGGAACAATTCGAGTTTGGATCGATTTCAGAGACCTTAATAAAGCATGTCCGAAAGATAATTACCCCACACCATTTATAGATCAGATCATTGATGAGTGTGCTGGTAATGAGATTTTCTCCTTCATGGACGGTTTCTCCGGATATAATCAGATTACTATCCGTCCTGAAGATCAGCATAAGACTGCCTTTATTTGTCCCTGGGGTACGTTTTCTTACAAGAAGATGCCTTTTGGTCTTAAAAATGTTGGGGCTACGTTTCAGCGGGCCATGTCATATGCCTTCCACGACATCAAACAGATTATCGAGGCATATTTGGATGATTTAGCTGCTCATTCTCGAAAGAGAATGGATCATCCTGCTCACCTCCATCAAGTATTTGAACGATGTCGTTTCTACAAGATTAGGTTGAATCCAAACAAGTGTGTTTTCGCGGTTACATCCAGTCGGTTATTGGGATTCATTGTGTCTAGGGAAGGGATTAGGGTAGATCCCTTCAAGGTTGAGGCAATACTTCGGTTGCCTCCCCCGTCGTCTATTCGTCAACTTCAAAGTCTACAAGGAAAAGCTAATTTTCTTCGGAGATTTATCGTAAATTATGCTGAAGTTACCAAAGGATTTATGAGATTGTTGAAGAAGGGAGTTCCATTTTTTTGGGATGACTTCGCTCAGCGCTCATTCGATGCTTTGAAAAAAGCGTTGACCTCTGCTCCTTTATTGAGTCCACCTGATTATAGCAGGGATTTCCTTTTGTATCTTGCAGCAGCAGAATCTACCATTGGTATGGTTCTGGTTCAGGAAGATGATGCTCTTGTAGAGAATGTTATATACTATCTTAGTCGAGGCTTGGTAGGACCTGAACTCCGGTATACTCCAATAGAAAAGCTAGCTTTAGCAGTTGTTCATGTTGTGCAGCGACTCAGACATTACATTCTTCTACGAAAAACTTATGTTTTGGCAGCAGCCAATCCATTTCAGTTTGTTCTCAGTAGGCGAGTGATTAGGGGAAAATACAATAGATGGATTGTGATTTTGCAGGAATTTGATCTTGAGTTTATGTCTGCCAAGTCCAAGAAATCATTAGTTTTCGCGGAATTAATTTCCGAGTTGCCCTGTGGAGAAGAGATAGTCTATGATGAATCCTTCCCGGATGAACATTTGTTTCTTATCTCTCCACAGGATCCTTGGTATGGAGATATCATTGTGTATCTTTAGACTATGAAGTTTCCCTCTACTTTTTCGATAGATGAGCGTCGTAAGTTGCGTCACTTGGCTAAAAATTACTTGATTATTGGTGATGCTTTATACCATCGAGGGGTTGATTCAATCCTGAGACGTTGCTTAACTCTCGAAGAAGCTGAGGCTGTGCTGAATGATTGCCATAGTGGAGCTTGTGGTGGTCATTTATTTGGGCTTGCTATAGCCCAAAAGATCTTGCGTGATGGGTACTTTTGGCCTTTGATTTTCAAGGAGTGTATGGAGTCGGTCAAAAGTGTCATCCGTGTCAAGTTTATACTCGAAAAATGCGCGTTCATCCACCTCTACTTTTTCCAGTCATTACTGTCGGTCCCTTTACAAAGTGGGGTATTGATTATACTACTTGTAACCCGCCTTCAGCTAAAGGTCACAAGTACATTATTGTAGCAGTAGACTACTTTACGAAGTGGGTCGAGGCTATGCCTACTTTTGGGAATGATGGTGAGATTGCAGCTCTTTTTCTTTTCAACCAGGTTATTGCTCATTTTGGTATTCCTAGAGAGATTGTCACTGATCATGGCAGTCATTTTCAGAATAGCATGATGGCTGAGTTGGCTCTAAAATTAGGTTTCCAGTAGGAGCATTCGTCTCCATATTATCCTTAGGCCAATGGGCAAGTGGAAGCTGTGAATAAATCCTTGAAGACAATTCTTCAAAGGACAATCAATAAAGCTAGATCCAATTGGCATATCATGCTATATCCTGCACTTTGGGCATACAGAACGTCAGTGAAAACTGCAACTAGCTTTACTCCGTTTCAGCTAGTTTGCGGGTTGGAATCTGTATTTCCCACTGAATGTGAGATTCCTTCTCTTAAGTTAGTTGTTGAACTTCTTCCTGACACTTCTAGTCTTGAATAACGTCTCCTTCATCTGGAGCATCTTGATGAGCAGCATCGGGATGCCGCCACGATGAATGAAGCGCATAAAAACCGAGTTAAAGTTCAGTACGATAAGGCGGTCAAACCCAGGGTTTTCTCGGAAGGTGACCTTGTTTTGGTCTATACCCAAGAGAAAGATGCCCTGGGGGCAGGAAAGTTTAAGTCTATGTGGTATGGCCCCTTTATCGTTAAAAAATTCCTTAAGAAAGGAGCATATACCTTGGTTGATTTTGAAGGGAATGAGTTGCCGGAGCCTAGAAATGGGCTCTATTTGAAAAAGTATTATGCCTAGGCTTCGGCCTGGCATTTTTCTTTTGTATATAGTAGTTTTGCTTTATACATATCTGGTTTTTCGATCTTTGATGGGATGGTGATGTTTTTGATCTGCTTTGGCAGGTTGTGTCGGATGTCATGAGTCATTTTGGTTTCGCCGATGGTGCTAGTAGACACACTCGGAACTTGGCTTCCGCGGCTTGGGTGCTTCATCATCCATCCGGTCAGCTGTTAGTATCAAGAGGAGTCTGCATTGGTCCTGCTTCCAATAATATAGTACACTGCAGTTATTTATCTACTCTCGAAGGCAATATCTTTGGGTGTTGATTCGTTGGTAGTTTTCTTGGACTCCCAGCTGGTGGTGTCGCAGTTGAACAATACTTATCGGGTTCGAGATCCATTTTTACTCCGGTTTTTCTTGAGGGTACGTTTGTTACAAAGGTCATTTCAATTTTTAACTTTCATTCATATTCCTCGAGTTGAAAATTGGATGGCAGACTCATTAGCTAATCAAGCAATTGATTGGCATATTAATCATTCAATACATTAAAATTTAATCATCAAAAACATCATACATTTTTATACATTTGTCACATCACATCAAACATCGCTGTATATATATTATCAGAGTGTTCAAAAACTATACAAAATTTGGATCCATAAGTCATACAAAATTTGGGCTTATGCCCGATCATGTTCAAATCTCAAAAAATATACAGTCATCCGATAAATCATATATATCTACTCTTGTGGTCCCTGCCCAGAAGTTGTGTTCCTATAGAACACGATCGCAGTCGCGACTCGGCGGAATAATCGCACCCAGTCACGAGGTACTCCTACTACCCGTCTCTGGATGGCCTCGGGTAGATCTTCCACTGCAACCATAGGCACTTGGCGGGTTAAACCCTCCAAGTTCCTTTGTACAGCATAGAGGGTTTTGTCTGAATCTACTGTATCCGCCTCGCCTCTGCGGCACTTGTATTGTGGGTAACCATCAGGACGAACTGGTCCAATATCTATATCATGATCATTACAATATTTTAAGTCACTTTGAATCCAAACAAAAACATGTTTCATTTTTTCATACATATTGAAAAAATACAAAAAAATCATATAAGTTAAAAAATTGCAAACTTACTGACTGTACCCCAGGCCACGCTAGGTGGAATGACGAGGTCTGGATCGCCACGGAAATCCATCCCAGCATAGGGATAGTCCTCCACAGCGATGATTTTTTCTCCCCACCATTGGAAGAACTCATCATCCCAGGTGGTTCGGGGAACTTCACTTCCCCCCAGTCTCTTCATAAAATCTGCCCATCGGGCAATTCTTGGGTCCCTTGGACTGCTGATAGAAGAGATCACTTTGGGTCTCAGCCCTAGAATCCTCTCGAAGAAGAATGTCATCAAGATTGTACCATATCCGAAATGTTTTGTCTTTGCTTTTCGGATATTGGAAGTCAACTATTGTTTCATGTTCATTAGTAGAGCTGTGCACCAATCATATAAATGAGTTAAGCATTCCACAACTATACTCATTTGAGTCCTGGATGCCTGGTGTAGGGAAGCAGAACTTACTACCCTGCCAATGGTAAAAAGGAGAATTTTCATGTGCAAGTCTCTTAAATCTTTGATAGCAATTTGAGTCCCAACTTTCTTGGAACCCTCTACGCAGTAGACGTGGACGTAATCTTCCACGGTGAGCCCTCCCAAAGGTTTGCCATGTAAATCTACTGGCTCCCCCCTCCGGGAGAGTCCAGTAATAAAATAGATATCTTCCACTTCGATACGTATGGGCATTTGATCTATTATGAAGCAATATTCTTCCGGTTCCCAATAATTCACAAGCATTTCGAGCAACCGGACATTACTCTTCATATTTGGCATTTTGAAAAAATTGAGCAATCCACAATTTCGGAGAATTTTGAGCGATAATTGGTCCTGCATTACTTCATTTTCAATGGCACTGTGCTCACGTTCTCTTCGTGATATAGTCATCCTACAAAAATTCAATAATTTGTCCATTAGAATCACGTTTTTTCATTTCGGGTTGCGCATACGCAACTTTCTCTGTACACAGTCGCGTATATACGCAGCTTGGTCAATATAAACCCGCGTATGCGCAGAACCGTAATTTAAAATAAATAATTCCACGGTGAAATTTACAAATTTTAAACTTATGAACGGACAAAATTGATAACAAGGATGGATTAAGAGCTTACCTAACAAATTCGGCGAAGTTTGACGGTCGATTGCTCCTGTTTTGACGAAAGAGGCTTTTTCTCCAAAGCTCTTTTTCCCAATTCAGCAAGTCACAATGAACCAAATGTGAGGTAACTTGTGTATTTATGCCCAAAAAGTTGAAAATTTTCGCAAAAATTTGTTATGCCTATTTTTTCAATCTATCTTAAGCTGCATAACCCAAATGCTTGGAAGTGCCAAGATTGGTATATTTTCAGGTACATTTTGATGAACTCGAGATCTTTTCCAGTTTTTGATCCATGACTGCTAACCCGTCATGGCAGGTATATGATCTTCACTGGCATATAGGTTAGGAAATCCACTTTCCGTTGCATTTTGCATACTAGCCTCCATTCTAATCACTTGCCATAGGGTCGATCCCATCAAGTCATGAGTATTTCACCCATTTCACTCGCCGATTATTTAATCAGGACTTGGTGGTAGAGCCTTCCTTTACATGGGCTTCTTAGTTAGTTTCTCGCTATCACTTGTTGTCCATGCTGCGTTTTATGTAGGCTCGGGAGTCCTCTTTAGTCCCGCCATGACTTATGTGTTGAAGCTTCATTCTTCTTCTTCTTCACTATCATTTTTCTGGCCATTACCCTAGAGGCTCCCTGGTGTTGTTAAGTTGTATTATTGCATTGCATATTGGCTACTTGTTTATCCTGGCCTTTAGCCGGCTTCATTTTGGACTCGATGTTTAAGCCAACTTTTGACCTTGACTGTCTGTACAAGTTAACCATTGCATGCACTTAGCTATCACGACTTGAAACCCTTTTACCCATGGATGGAACATTCCTTTGAGTATCGCTTACCAGTTTCCGCCACCTTGCATTGAGCATAGGATTGTTCCTATCCCAGGAACTAGTGCATCTGTTTCTTGATACTCGTTCTATCCATTGTACTATAGCATTATTTTATTCTTTTTCAGGCTTATTATATGAAAAAGACAAAAAAATCAAATATAACAAAAAGAGCGGGAACGGGATGTAACTTCGTAATTTGATGGAAGTACAATATCATTTTGTCGCCCTTGAATAAAGCACATACACTTATATATTTCCTTCATTTGGGATGGTTTTAGTTTTGACCTAGGTTCAGCCTTTGCCTTGTTTCACTGGTCAGTTCTCCCCCGGTTGGTTATCTCTTCCAATCATATGGAGAGTTTGTTTTTTCCTCCTGCATAACAGACTTATACAGTGTCACTTTTTACTGCCATGGTCATCACGAGTCGTGCTTTTGTTAAAGGGAAGTCTAACCAGAGTCGGCCATTCTGCGGTGTCTCTTGACTCATTATTCAGTCGGCCTTCTCGGTCTTGTCAGTATCTTGTTCTATCACATCAGATGTTTTGATCTTCTGCTCGTGCTGGTTTGAGAAGGTCCCCATTGACTTCTCGCTGGCGGGTTTGTCTCTCATCGACTACGACACATTGCTCTGAGAGTAAACCTAGAGCCGCACCCTGGCCCTATTTCTATCATTGATAGGTGACCTTGTGCTCAACATTTGATCATCATTATGGGTCTTTGACTGAGTGGTTTCCCCTGTGTTCGACGTCAGCATACATTATCACACTTGGGATTCGTGCAGTACCTTGATTTCCATTTGACCCTATCGGTGGATATCTCGCCTCTGTGTCAGCTTTCATTATTGGTTGGTTCAGAGGGTTTCTTCCATGCGCTAGCTTCATCTTGTGCATGTCGAAAACGTACTTCGGTTTGGTTCCGTCACTCTGCTTCGTCCGATTCCTTCCAAATCTTGGCCTGCGAGTTACACTCATGCTGGACTGATGTGGGATGCCTTAATGCCTTCCTTCCAATAGATCTTTTCCCATCGACTCCAACTCATTGCTCTGGGAATAAGATCTAGAGTATTTTTGTCAGTACCTTAGGGTTTTCAGTCATCAGTGGCAGACTCTTCGCTATCGACAGTGGGGATTCATCATTGCCTCCTGATTGGTAGATTCTTCCAAGTGTTCGACTTCAACTCATTCATTCGCACTTGTTAGATTGTACTGGGGCACCTTGACACTCATTTTCATTATTGGTGGGTTGTCTCACGTTGGTTAACGGTATACATTATTGACCGGTAATCCAACGATTTCTCACATGGTCAACTTCAGCTCATTTATTCCCATTGTGTAGAATTGTGCCATAGTGATCGGTGAAGACCTCGGGTTGCATCAACATTTTTCGGTTCACTTTTGACAGTCCATTCAGTTTCTGCCAGTGATGCCATCCACCCTTATATGTTGCAGTTCAGTACAACAACATCCTATATGTTGGCTCCCGAGTTGCGTGATTGTACCATGTGTTCCACCCCTTATGATTTGGTACTTGGAGATTCAGTTACTTTTGTGATCAGACATCTATTTTCAGCATCATTGATCAGTTTTCTATATGTGATACTTGGACATTGATTCCGACTTGTACTTCTGGGCCGTGCTCAGATGATTCATTGTGTTCTTTCAGTTCAACTATACTTGTATACATTCTGGATCTATTCTATATTTTCTATATGGATATATTTTTGACTGAGCATGGGTATGCCCGCTTCAGACATGAGTTGACTCTCTGTTTTCTTTCATTGGTTTTTGGTAGGCTGAAATCTGGTGAAGTCCTCTCTTGTCCTTGCGAAGTTCTTTCTATGTGCATAATACATTTCGGCCATCATGTACCCCTTTTGACCTCATATATTAGGGGGCATCTATTATAGCATCATTTTTCACCCTCATGTGATTCGTGATTGTCTCTTTGGCCTTGGGCACCCATTCCCACAGACTTGAACAAAGTTCATAAAAAACAGTGTTAAAAATCCCATACGCGGGTATGCCCAGACTTTTCCGCGTGCATACGCTAGTCCATACACACTTTTCCGCATATGCCATTAAAATCATTAAAAAATATATAAAATTCCCTATTTTCGGGCTGGGTTGATGGTTACTCCAGTAGTTCAACCACCCCAGCACGTGGCCAACTGTTTCCAACAGATTGAAACTACTTTGAGGGAGTATAAAAGCCCCTCACATGCATGGCCTAAGGGAGAGAGAAATTATAGATATTATACTCTGTTGGAATCCCAATTCAAGTCTGATTTCCCGTGCCTCCTGCACTTTCCCAGATTTTTACAGGAAACCCTTGTTTCCTGGAGATGTTCATCCATTTATATGTCATCTCATGTGCACAAGTCTTGAAAGTATCTTAGTGAGGCAAGGGCGGGACAGATCCGGATGATGGTATGTTCGAAGATCGTGGAAGGATTCAGCTTTGACTGTACATGCTCGTCGTAATGAAGAAGAACCATATTTTTCCAATTTTTGTTAATATCTCATGCTGTATATGAGAATATTATTATTTAAGCATTTATTATGGTTTATCTAATGTTTCACGTGGATTTCACTAACATTTAGAGTAGATATATGCTGTACAACCAGTTCTTCGTGCTTGTTTCTTCTTGTCTTTCAGGTTAAGAAGGAAGAAGGGTTGCCGGGGGTTTGACCCCGCGCGGATCTACCAAACGTAGGATTACGGCAGAGTTCTTTACTATCGATGTTAATCGGCTTGAAAGAGCATATGTGGTTGTGTGAGTCCTACTGAATAGCATGTTTGATTCGTGGAGGTTTTGACCCAACAAACCTCTAGGAGTTATTTCACGAAAACACAGACGGTGACTAATATGCATAGTTTTATGAATTATCTCATTCATTTAAATCAAGTACAGTTGTTATTGCATTTATGGAAACAATTTAAAAGCTACATGGAAACCCAACGATTATTGTAAGAAACAGAGATCCCACTTTTACTGGAATTTTTTGGACGGAATTATTTTCTTGTTTAGGTACTCAACTAGCTCATAGCTCATATTATCATCCTCAATCCAACGGGAAAACTAAGATAGTGAAAAAGAGTTTGGAAGGATATCTTCATTGTTTTGTATCTAATAAACAAACACATTGGGTCATGTGGTTACCTCTGGCTAAATGGTGGTATAACACTTCCTTCCATACTACAGAAAAAATGACCCCATTTATGGCACTTTATGGATATCATCCACCATCCATCACATCATATTTAAGAGAAAAATATAAGGTTCAAGCAGTTGAATATCACATCGAGCATTAACAACAAGTTCTCCAATTCTTAAAGGATAGCCTAAATTTGACACAAAATCGAATGAAACAATAGGTAGATCAACATCGCAGCAAGAGAAGTTTTGATGTAGGAGACTGGGTATTTTTATGGCTACAACCATAGAAACAAATGCCCCTCAAGCAAGCTAAGAAGGAAAATTATCGCCAAAGTACTATGATACTTACAAGGTGTTGTAAAATATTGGTACTATGGCATACAAATTGGATCTTCCTGCTTCTTCTCGAGTGCACCTAGTTTTTGATGTTTCATGCTTAAACAAGGTTATAGGGTACAAACTTCCAGTTCAAAGAATATTTCCAGAACTTGATGAGGAAGGAAAAATCATTTTGGAATCCGAAGTAGTCACGGAAACAAGAACTCGATAGCTACGAAATCGATCAATTTCAGATTATCTCATCAAGTGGAAGAACTTACCCATTGAAGATTCCACATGGGAGGATGAGAATTTTATACAGAAGCATCCAAAGCTGCTCAAGCATTGAGGACAACAATTTTTTGAAGAAGAGGGGCATGTTTGGTCCCTATATTACTAGTGTAGTCCCTTATTGTTGTTAGTGTAGCTCCCTTATTGTTATTTTTGTACCCCTATAGCCCCCATATTGTTATTATTGTGCCCCATCAAAATCCACTATTGTTATTGGTGTGCCCTTACATTATTATTTTTAGATCAGCTAGGATTATATTGTGACCCCATGGAATCCTATATATAGAAAGGATGTGTTTTCATTTGAATCGTCCAAGAATTTTTCATTTATGTAATGTAAAGGAGGTTTCCCCCTTGAAGTGGTTGATTTCTAAGGCATTGATCTCTCTTTTCTTCTATTTTTGGAGCTGGTTTCATAACAGAGATGAAGATAATGAACTTGAAAATACTACCAAGGATATGGAGATTTCTATTTGGGAAAACAAGAACAACAAGGCCTATGCCTTGATTGCAGCATCTATAAATGTAGAGCTGAGTCATCATATTTTACCATTCTCAAATTTTTATGATGCCTTGAAGAAGTTGAAAGAATTTTATGACTCACACTATGAAGTTGAAGTTGTCCAATTGATGATTAAATTGTTCAGTCTTGAATTGAAAAAAGATGACCCTCTTGCTTTAGCATCAGAAGTAAGATCTATTATGCATGATATTAAAAACACTGGTGTTGAAATAGAAATACCTCTCATAACTTATGTGAAGGCACTATATCCCACTTACATTATCTTGAGTCATTGCAAGCAAGTAGAAATCTCGAGGAGATTACCTTTGACTCCCTTGAGAATAATTATGTCGAGAGAGAAAAGGATTTTGGGAAGAAGACAACTAATCAGTCTTCTAAATAAGTTGTGTGTCTTGCACATAGAGATAAGAATCATGCTCAATATTCTTCTAGAGGAAGAGGTGATCAAAGAGGAAGAGGAAGAAGAAATTTTAGAGGCAGGGGGCAGAAAATTTCAAGGAGAGAAGTTTGATCTTCATTGCATATGGTGCAATAGAGATGAACATGATGCATCCACATGTAAGATGACTTGGGACAAAATTGAGTAGGAAAGAAATGAAGCCAAAGGTAAACCCATGACAAAGAGAAAGGTAAAGCACCTAAATCCTCTCATGAGTCATTATGTTGTGGCACATTGTAATATTAGAGTAACTGAAGACTTTTTTAACGCTGCACTTGCTTCTTGGAAAAATAATTGGTTCCTTGATTCAGGAGAAACCTACCACATGAATTTTAGAATATATTTTTTTGAATAATTTACTAACAATTTTGATGGAGAAATATACTTTGTAGACAAGTCAAAAATCAAGCCATCAGGGCTTGGCACCATTAAGCTCAAACTGCCTGGTCTTCTAGACTTTCTTCTGCATGATGTTTTATATCTCTCACAGTTGAGGAGAAACCTAATGTATTTTTTCCACATCCTCTAGCAAGCACACTCCATTCATATGTTTTCTGGAAATTTTGAGGCCAGAAAAGCATCAGATCACTCACTTGCCATGACGGGGATAGAATAAGAAAGACTTCTGAAGCTGCAAGGTACCTCTCCTCATGCACACAACTTTTCATACAGTTCTCTCTATGATGAAGGTAAATTTCCATCAAGTCTTTTATGGTATGCTATATTTGGACACTTGAACTATGACAACCTTCGATTCCTGAAGAAAAATGGTGTTACTAGTTTTCCTACAATTCCTAGGAAACTTAAGCAATGTGATGCTTGTATTCTAGGAAAGAATAGCAAAAAGTATTTTCATGATTCACATGCCAGAGCACATAGAAAACTTGAACTCACTCATTCAGACTTATGTGGCCCAATTCATGCTCCTTCTGAAAATGGCAATAAATATGTGATGACATTTATTGATGACTACACCACAATGTGTTGGGTTTATTTATTAAAGAAAAAAATTGATGCTTTTCAAACATTCAAGAAATTTCATGCATGAATTGAAAATGGTGCACATTATCATATTCGTTCTATTCACGTGGATAATGGAAATGAATACACTTCAAATGAATTTGAAAACTATATTCACCAACATGGGATCAAACATCAAACAGCTGTGCCTTATAATCCCCAATAGAACAGAGTAACTGAAAGAATGAACATGAAAATTTTAACTATGGTACGTTCCATGATGTTTTTCAAGAATGTAAAACTGATATTTTGGGTTGATGCAGTTCTATGTGTTGTTTATATAAAGAATATGTTTATGTCTAATGCAATCAGAAACAAGACTCCTTATGTAATGTGTTATGGTCACATTCCTTTGGTAAAGCATCTTAGGGTCTTTGGTTCCACCTGTTATGCCTTGATACCTAAACCAATTGTTGGGAAAAATAGTAAGAGGGGGGGTGAATCAGTATTTAAAGTTCACTGAAAACTTTTACTTTTTCTTTACAGAATTCTATACGCGACTTTAATTAACCCAACTCGTGTATATACACGATATATTTAAGCAAACTTGGGTATGTCCAGAGATCTTATCATGCAGATAATTCTTTGCTTAGATCATTGCATCATTCATTCATCAGATGTTTAGTAAGAAATAAACATGTGCAGTAAGAACAGAATAAATCATCACACATAAGAAACACACATGAACACCAGGATTTAAGGTGGAAACCCAATTCAGGAGAAAACCACTACTGTTGTCATCTCTATCTTCAATATTTATTATAAAGAAAACTGCTTACAATAATTTACTAGCACAGACTCATACTAGCACGCAAGCACCCACCTGCAGAAGGCTGCAACCTTCTCTCATTCTCCAGCTACTACTGGAAGGGAGCTTCAACCCCCTGATCTCATTTACCAGCCACTCCCGGAAGGGAGCTACTACCCCCTGATATCATTTACCAGCCACTCTGGGAAGGGAGATACTATCCCTTGATCTCATTTACCATCTACCACTGGAAGGGAGCTACAACCCCCTCATTGAAGGCTTCAACCCTCAGCTCCACCATGGACCACGTTTCATCAATTTTCATATTGGATCCAACAACTTCCACACAACACATCCTGTAGGCCTATTTTCATCATATTTTCAGACTAGACCCACCCCACACATTTAAGCTCAAAGAAAATACATCAAACTAAAACTTATAACCCATTCAATTCATTCATTGAATCATCAACCAATCAACCAACCAACCACTGATCTTTAATCATAATAAACTAGCAACATAATCAATATTCAAACAACTCAGATCTGTATGAAGACATCATTGACAGACAACAGTAATACAGCAAAACAGATCAGAGATTTCCTTCTGCACACTTCAGCAAAACCCTAGATTCCATATGCGCTTTTACTTCACTGAACCCGTGTATATACACGCTTTCACAGAGACAAACCTACGTATATATCTGCAACTATTTCAGAACTGACCTTAGATTCCACACGCGCTTTTGTTGAGACTAACCCGCGTATATACGCGCTTTTGTTGCGAAAAAATCTGCGTATAGATCTACAAACATTGCAGGGCTGTGCAACTCTTTAGAATAGCTAAACAGCTCAGCTCTTACCCTTCACTCCAGAAAATATTTGCCACATCTCAGATCTAAAAATTCCATAAACAGATCTAGAAGATACATAGTCATTTCAGGTCTAGAGATCCTGATCCATCATTTTATTCATAGGTGCATTATTAATTCAGATCTATCAATAAAATGTAACCCATTCCATGCAGATATACTTGAGAGTGAAGTATTCATTCAATACCCAGACACATGCACACAATTTCACTATGATCTTCTTCTCTTTATATATTTTTAGCCTTTATCAATACCATGAGCCAAAACCACACAACTTCCGATGGTATTCTTGGACGGAATCAAATAGACAATACAAAGCTCAATACTATGGGCTAATACTATGGTAATTCCCCTTGGTATCATAATTTTAGAGCGCAAAAGGCATACGCGACTTGGATCGTTCATTTCCACGTGTATATGCAACTTCTCTTCATAAAAACTATGTATATGCTAACCTTGAATGTATACGCAAGTTTCCTTCACAAAAGTAGCGTATACATTGCATCCATATGCAGGTTGCCTTCACAAAATTACTGTAATTATTTTCTCTGGCACATCTGAACTAATTTGTAGCTACATCATTCTTACATTTTTAACACATAGGTTTCTTATCATAGGCAACTCATCAAGTAGGTTTCCATCAAAGACAACTTCATCAAGTAGGTTGACATCAAGGACAACACATTACATCATATTACCAATAATATCCCACTTTGGACTTGATGGAAACCACGATGGTGTTTGATACCACAACAGATAGATATGTTAATCATAACCATTATTCAAACACCATGATACTCTCCCCCTTCGTCATCAAGAGAAAAGGGCGGATCAAAACCAAAACAAGGTTTCTCTTCCCTTGTAGAAAGATGAGCTCTGTAGATCTAAAGTGCACTAAACTTACCATGCTCCCCCTGATTTCATGTTGAATATTTAGATAGATTTTTCAATGAAGTACATCACCAGGGACTCATACTTACATCAATGATCCGACCAAGTGGAATTACATATTTGACTCAACTACCCAACCAAGTGGGTTTATAAATTTGAAAAATTCCTTACATGACTGAATATAACAATTTACATAATAGGTCTCAACATGACCTTTTCATCAAATGACTTTTTATAAACAAGACCAATGAATCTCAATCATGATATCAGACCACAGTAAACAATTAGAATGCCAATAATGTATCCTTTCCCACAAGACAAGTGCTCCCCCTTAGCTTGTGCACCCTGAATAATTTCAATAGCAAATCATCAAGGCATCTTCATCAAAAATATTAGAGATTGAAATAGAAATGTAAGAACTATAACATCACCAAATATACCCAACAGCGCCGCAACTGTTCTAAAAATGCTAACCCAAAAAATTGTGCCAGCAAAAACCCATACGCAGTTTTCTGTATATAAACTTGCATATATACGCGACTGCCCTTTATGAAATCTGCATATCCAATTTAATCTTCTGAATTTAAGCAGATCTAATCTTCTGAGCGGCAGAGATAACTCCCAGATTTTGTCTGAGATATTTGAATGCTTCCCTGGGAAGAGTTTTAGTAAATATATCAGCAACTTGGTCTTTGGAGGGAACATATTCCAATTTCACCTTTTTTTCAAGCACTTGTTCACGTAAGAAGTGATACTTGATAGGAATGTGCTTGGTTTTGGAATGCATAACATGATTCTTTGAGATATTGATGGCACTTGTATTATCACACATAATGGATATGGGAGGTGAACATTTGATTTGAATGTCTTGTAAAGTCTGCATCATCCAAAGAAGTTGTGTGCAACATGATGCGGCAGCCACTTATTTTTCTTTTGCTGTAGATAAGGCAATAGAGCTTTGCTTCTTGCTGATCTAAGATACTAATCGAGGCTCCATATAGAATGCACCACCACTAGTGCTCTTCCAATCATCAACATTTCTAGCCCAATCTGCATCTGTGTAAGCATGAAGAGTGAGATCAGCATTCTTTGGATACCATAGTCCAAAGTCTTGAGTTCCTTGTAGATATTTGAATATTCTTTTGACAACCTGAAGGTGAGACTCTTTTGGATTAGCTTGGAATCGTCCAACAATCCCAACTGCATTCATAATGTCTGGTCTTGTTCCTGTGAGATAAAGTAGACTTCCAATCATGGATCTGTATTCTGTTTGATTTACCGTGGAAGAATCATCATGAGAACTAAGGTTACACCCGGTTATCATTGCTGTACTTACAGGTTTGAAATCTTCCATCCCATACTTCTTCAGAATTTGCTTAAGATATTTTTCTTGTGATAAGAATATACCATCTGTTGCTTGTTGCACTTGTAAGCCAAGAAAGAATGTTAGTTCCCCAAGTAAAGACATTTCAAATTATTGCTACATAACAGGAGAAAATTTCTGACTCATGGACTCTTCATTACTTCCAAAAATTATGTCATCAACATATACAACCACAATCAATAATTTATCATTTTCAGTTTTTATGTATAATTTTCTATCAACATATCCTTTTGAAAAACCTTATTGATGAAGATATTTGTCAAGACAATAATACCATGCCCCTGGAGCTTGTTTGAGACCATATAAAGAATTTTTAAGTTTACAAACAAGTTTTCATCATTGCCCAAAATGACTCCTTCTGGTTTTTCTATATAAACTTCTTCTTCTAGATCACCATTGAGGAAAGTAGATTTAACATCCATTTGATAAACTTTGATTTGTTGAAAGCTTGAAAAAGCAAGAAACATTCTGATGGCTTCAAGTCTAGCTACAGGAGAAAATGTTTCTTCAAATTCTATACCTTCTTGTTGAGCATACCCTTTACAAACAAGTCTAGCCTTGTTTCTAATAACATCTCCATTTTCATTTAACTTGTTCTTGAATATCCATTTTGTTCCAATAACATTTTTATCATGAGGTCTTGGAACTAGTTCCCAAGTATGATTCTTTTCAATTTGATCAAGTTCTTCATTCATGGCTTGAATCCAAAATTCATCTTTGCTAGCTTGATTGACATTCTATGGTTCAATAGTGGATAAAAATTCTAGATAGCTAGTAGACCCTACAAGAGTTCTTCTTGTTTGGACACCTGATCCCTTTTCTCCCAAAATTTGAGATTCTGGATGATTCTTTTGAACATACCTGGATGGAGCATTTTTAGATAGATCTCCTTCTGCTGCTTCATTGGGTTCACCTTCTATATTATCTCTATTTGATGCAGGAAGATATACATCATCATCATCTTCATTTTTTGTTTGTATTTCCCCTTTTGGAGTTGAGAGAGATTCATCAATTATGACGTCAATGCATTCAACAATCTTCCGAAGTCTTTTATTGTAGCATTTATATGATTTACTTCTAGAAGAGTAACCAAGAAATATTCCTTCATCTTCCCTAGGTTCAAACTTGCCAAGTTTTCCATCATTGTTCTTAATAAAACATTTGCTTCCAAAAACTTTAAAATGCTTTACAGTGGGAAGATTACCATACCAGAGCTCATATGGTTTTATCACTATTTACATGAGCATGTGCTTTGCTAAGAATATTTACAGCAGTATGTGCTGCTTCTCCCCAAAATGTGTCCGGTGTTCCTGAATCATCAAGCATAGCCCGAGCCATCTGTTGAACTATTCTATTCATTATTTCTGCTACGCCATTTTTTTGTGGGGTACCAGCTATAGAAAAATATCTTTTTATGCCATGTTGTTCACAGAAATCAAAGAATTCATCTAATATATATTCACCTCCTCGATCAGATCTAAGGCACTTGATTTTTAGATTTAATTCATTTTCAACCAGCACTTTGAAGATCTGAAATTTTTCGAATGCTTCATCTTTGTGTTTTAGTAACCCAATCCAACACATTCTAGAGAAATCATCAATAAACAAAATATAGTATTGTTCTCCACTGGGTGACCTTTTTCTCATAGGTCCACATATATCAGTATGAATAAGTTCAAGAGGCTTACTTACTTATCCTTCTTTGGCATTAAATTGCACTCTGGTTTTCTTACCGAATTGTCAAGATTTGCATATGGTACTCTCAAGCAGAGTAATATTGGGAAGATCACGAACAACTTTGAGTCTGCTAGATTTGTTGATTTGAGAGAAGCTCAAATGCCCCAATATTCTATGCCATAACCAATTTTCTGAAGATTTACCCAAGTAACATTGTTCTTTACAACTTTTCAATACATACAAGTTGCTTGGTGTTCTATTTCCTTTTATAATTGTTTTTCCTGTATCAAGATCACGTACCACACATTATTTTGAGCTGAAAACAACTTCAGTTCCTTGATCACACATTTGACTTAAACTTAACAGGTTATGCTTTAATCCATCCACATACATAACATTGTTAGCTTTCACCTTTTCCCTTAAAAAAACAGAACCTTTTCCCTTAATAACAGCAGGAGTATCATTTCCAAAAGTAACATTCTTTTCTCTTTCTAGAGCATTGTATGCAAGAAGTTTATTTCTGTCACCTGTCAGGGTATATGCTCTTTTGGCTTAAATTTTCTCATGCATTCAGATTCTTCATGACCAAAGTTATTGCAATAAGCACATTCAATTTAATTTTGAAGAGGAGAATATTTGTTATATGTATTCTTCTTTACTCCAGTATCAATTATTTTCTTTCTTTCTTCTCTAGTCATGATGGTTTTGTATGCAACACATTGAACAACTTTATGACCAAAATTATGACATAAGAAACATTGCCCATTGAAAAAGAAATTTCTGTGATCATGGAACCTTCTATTTGTGATTACCTGTTGGTTGATATTTCTCTGAAGGGTATTCCTGATAGTGTTCTTTGTATTGAGATTATCATGCTTTACCTGTAAAGTTTCTTTGTTTCCTTGTTGAGCGGCAGAATGTTGTAGGCTGGCTGTAGCTGCTTTTAGATATTTTGGTGCTAAAAACTGAGAATATTCTCTGACATATCCAAGACTTGTCTTCATAAGAGGAGAACGTTGTACCTTGATAATTTCATCTAAGGTTTCAAATCCTTTAGAAAATCTAAGATTCAAAGTCTTTACTTTCTCAATTTATTTTCTTAGACTTACTACTTCACATTCTAATTTCTCATTGTGTCTCTCCTTTTCTTCAAGCTAATTTTTTAAAGTTTCTATGGATATTTTGTTCTCTTCCAAACGTATTTTGAGCTGATTGATTTCTTCAAGAAAATCATTGTCTTTTAGATCATCCATAAAGGTATCATTTTCTTCACTAGACTCTTTTTCAAATGCCATGAGAAGTCTAATATCTTGATCAAATTCTTCCTCACTATATGATAACCCATCACTATCTTCATGAGTATAATAAATTTTTCTAGTGTTAAACCGACTCTTATTTCTTCTTGCTGCTTCCTTTCCTTTTTCATGTGTTTCTTTATGAGGACACTTAGTAGCATAATGACCAACTCTTCCACAAGCAAAACATTTGAAAGGAAGCTTACCTCTGAACCTTTCAGTTCCAAGTTGGAGCTTCTTTACAAAATTTACCTCATCTTCTTCTGAAACATACCCTGATCCTTATGTTTCTTGTACTTCTTTTCCTTTTGTAGAAGCTCTAAAGACGGCTTCTTTGACTTCAGATGATCCTCCTTTTCTCATTTCACATGCAGTTAATTCCATGAAGTTGAAAAATAGTAAGACTTTGAAGATCCTGTTTCTCTTCAATAGCAGACACTTTTGACTCAAATTTTGAAGTTAGAGATCTTAAAAAAATTTCAACCAGAGTAGTATCAGTTATGGTTTCACCCAAATTTCTCATACAATTTACAATATCATCTAGACGTAAAAATAAATTGGCAATGCTCTCTTCATTATGCATCCTTAGATTTTCGTATTGAATTCTGAGAGTTTGGAGTTGAGCACTTTTTACCTTTGTATCACCTTCATAGCTTAGAATGATTTTGTCCCATATTTCCTTTGTTTTATTCAACTATATGACCTTGACAAATTTTGATTCCGTTAGACTCCCCAATAGTGCATTGACTGCCTTTGCATTTGTTTCATAGTTCTTTCTTTCCGTTGCATCTGTTGGAACTGAGGCTAGATATTGATAACCTCCTTCAACAATAGCCCATACATCTGCTCCAAGAGACTGAATATAGGATCTTGTCTGTGTTATCTAGAAGATTAAATTTTTTCCGTTGAAGAGTGGAGGCCTCATAGATGTTGTCCCATCTTGATTGCTCATCTTGGCTGATCTTCCTTCTAGCGGCTAAGCTTCTTCAGAAGAACCTGCTCTGATACCAATTGTTGGGAAAAATACTGAGGGGGGGGGGGTGAATCAGTATTTAGAGGTCACTGAAAACTTTTAATTTTTCTTTACAGAATTCTATACGTGAATTTAATTAAGCCAACTCATGTATATACGCGTACATATTTAAGCAAACTTGCATATGTCCAGAGATCTTATTATGCAGATAATTCTTTACTTAGATCATTCCATCATTCATTCATCAGATGTTTAGTAAATAGTAAACATGTCTAGTAAGAACAGAATAAATCATCACACATAAGCAACGCACATGAACACCATGATTTAAGGTGGAAACACAATTCTGTAGAAAACCGTCGCTGTTGTCGTCTCTATCTTCAATATTTATTATAAACAAAACTGCTTACAATCATGTACTGGTGCAGACTCATACCAACACGCAGGCATCCACCTGTAGAAGGCTGTAACCTTCTCTCGTTCTCCAGCTACTACTGGAAGGGAGCTTCAACCCCCTGATCTTATTTACCATCCACTCCTGGAAGGGAGATACTACCCCCTGATCTCGTTTACCAGCCACTCTTGGAAGGGAGCTACTAACCCTTGATCTCGTTTACCAACTACCACTGGAAGGGAGCTACAACCCCCTCATTGAAGGCTTCGACCCTCAGCTCCACCATGGACCACGTTTCATCAATTTTCATACTGGATCCAACAGCTTCCACACAACACATCTTGTAGGCCTCTTTTCATCAGATTTTCAGACTAGACCCACTCCACACATTTAAGCTCAAATAACATACATCAAACTGAAACTTATAACCTATTCAATTCATTCATTGAATCATAAACCAATCAACCAACCAACCATTGATCTTTAATCATAATAAACTAGCAGCATAATCAGTATTCAAACAACTCAGATCTGTATGAAGACATCATTGACAGACAACAGTAATACAGCAAAACAGATTAGAGATTTCCTTCTGCACACTTCAGCAAAACCCTAGATTCCATACGTTCTTTTACTTCACTGAACCCGCATATATACGCACTTTCACATAGACAAACCTGTGTATATATTTTCAACTATTTCAGAACTGACCTTAGATTCCATACGTGCTTTTGCTGAGACTAACCCGCGTATATACTCGCTTTTGCTGCGACGAACCTGTGTATAGATCTGCAAACATTGTAGGGTTGCGCAACTCTTCAGAACAGATAAACAACTCAGCTCTTACCCTTCACTCCAGAAAATATTCGCCACATCTCAGATCTAAACATTCCATAAACAGATCTAGAAGATACATAGTCATTTCAGGTCTATAGATCTTGATCCATCATTTTATTCATAACAGCATTATTAATTCAGATCTATCAATAAACTGTAACCCATTCCATGCTGATATACTTCAGAGTGAAGTATTCATTCAATACCCAGACACATGCACACACTTTCACTATGATCTTCTTCTCCTTATATATTTTTAGCCTTTATCAATACCATGAGCCAAAACCACAAAACTTTCGATGGTATTCTTGGACGGAATCAAATATACAATACAACGCTCAATACTGTGGGCTAATATCATGGTAATGCCCCTTGGTATCATAATTTTAGAGCGCAAAAGGCATACACGACTTGGAGCGTTCGTTTCTGCATGTATACGCAACTTCTCTTCATAAAAACTGCATATATGCTAACCCTGAATGTATACGCGGGTTGCCTTCACAAAAGTAGCATATACATTGCATCCATACGCGGGTTGCCTTCACAAAAGTTGAGTATACATTGAGACATATTATATTTATCATTTCTCTAGCACTTACTGGAATTCTTTTCTCTGTCACATATGAACTAATCTGTAGCTACATCATTCTTACATTTTTAACACATAGGTTGCTTATCATAAGCAACTCATCAAGTAGGTTTCCGTTGGAGTCTTAAAGATGTCCTTTTCTTTCACCCAATTTCACTTCATTTCCTTTGTCCCTTATCAATTACAAGCTTAAATGATCAATAGGATTAATTAAAGTCACTTTAGGAATGTATACAATGACTGACTTGCTATATTTTCGTGGTTTTGTTGTTGTAGTAATTTTTGACTAGACTCAGCTACAAAATGCAGCCATTCTGTAGCTAGTCACCTATTCCGCAGCTATCTTCATGTTCTCACAGGTTACAGGTGTCACTTCAAGGAAAAATGCATATGGTTGAATTCCACAACACTCCCCCATCATTTCTTGCTCTCTACGAAGTCTGAGCAAGAATTTACAGGTGGTTATGCACGTGGAAGAGATCAAAACTAAGAAGCAGATTCCTACTAGGACAGGGAATCTACAGATGTCTCCAGCAAGAGTATGAGGCTTCCACAAGAGTTCTAATTTAATTTTAATTGGGAAAGACACTTATCCCTATTTCCTCTCAAGGGTATTTATGTATTTATTTTATAAGAATGACTCGGGAGACCGAGAGACAACTAGCTAGATTTATGTTTTGTTGTTAGATCTCAAAAGTCCGTAATACTCTGTTTCTGAAGAATTTTTCCCTTTAATGAAAGACATTCAACTTCATTGCATGATCTAAGGCAATCTTGAGGAGATTTGTATGCTAATCCGGTGGTAGAGGGCCCCTACTGCCCGAGAAGCTCTGTGCATATTGTTTAGATAAGTAACTTTAGCCTTGTTTCATTCCTAATTCAAGTAGTTTTCTAAACTTTATGTTTTTATGCTCATTCACATCAAATGTTACAGCTAGTCTTGTTCTTACGAATTGTTCCAAAATATCACTAACACTGAATGAGACATAGTTGTGGTGTTTTAGAGTCTAGTTGCATTTTTTCTGAACTTCATATTTTTATGCTCACCGACATCAATTGTTACAGCCAGTCTTGCTCTTATGAATTTTTCCAAATTTATCACTAACACCGAATGAGATAGAGCTGTAGTATTTCAGTTATTAGTTGCATTTTAGTTTAGTTGTAAAACTCCGGAGGTTAATGGCACTCTAGTTCAATTCTGTTCACTGTATTTCAAGTTTGATTGATTGCATTCTTGTTCAGTTCTGTTTAATGTATTTCAAGTTTCATTAGTTAGTTGTATGCTAGTTCTGTTCTATTAGACTTCAAGGCCTTCATTATTTACAAACTACTCTTGTTATTAATCTCTTCCAACACATCATCATATGGACAGGAATTAGTGATATCAGTTCAAGGCCTTGACTGTTCTGCAATCTCTTATAATTTTACAAATAGCCTTTTTCCAAAACTATTCCAAAAGATTTCTAACTTTCGAATGAGGCTTAGTAGTGAAAATTTGAGTTGCAGAATGGATTAATTTCAGTGTCATAGGTTAATTTAGAGTAGAGTTCCTCACTATGTTGCAGAATATCTTTTCCAAATGTGTTCCAACAAATTTCTAGCCATGGATGAGATTTTCTCTGTGATATTGTAGATTGTTGTTTACTTAGAAGAACCTCATTGCATTAAACTTATCCTTTTCTCAAGTTATTCCAACATATTTCTAATGAATGAATTGGAATGAGTTCATGTTATGAGTTATTGAATTCATGTTATCAGTTATTTTTCTTGTTAAAGTTTTTCATTTTCTGTTCTCAAGTGCCATACATAGTTTAGAATAGGTTTTGCTCTATTTTAGTGTGACCAACAACTTCTCTTTACCAACACTTAGTTCTTTTCCTCTTAGAATAAAAACACAAAACCAAAAACATTGGAAAAACACTAAACACAACGTAGTGAGAAATAGATACCTAGGCACATATAGTGCACTTCACTTCAACAGTTTACTAGCCCTGGTTGACAATTTATGACATCAATTTAGGAACACTAAGTTGAGAAGACATTTTGGCGCCGTTGCTGGGGAAGTGTAACTAGGTAGCCTTGTTTCTTACCTCCCAAAAACAATGACATGCGTAGAGAAAGAGACTCAAGGGGTAGATTCATAAGAAGCAAAAGCTTGATTCCTAGAACACCACTTGTTTCACCAAGACCAAGAGCCAGCACACCTCCAACTCAAACCCACATTCCATCCTTTACTGATCCTAGACTTCCAGAGAACTTAAGATCAGATATTCCATTAGAAAGACCTTCCACTTTATCCACTGAACCTGTCTTAGAAGAAGATCCTGAGACCCCTACTGGGGACATAAAATTTTCAACTTTCACAGAAGAATCAACTATGGCAGAAGAAGGGGGAGGAGGAGTTTTTAATGGAGAACACACACTATTTGGAGGGGGTAGAGGTAGAGGTAGAGGAGAAGGAGGTAGAGGTGAAGAAGGAGGCAGAGGAAGAGGTAGAAGAGAAATGGGAAGCTCTTTTGGGTTTCCTATAGTAGATGAAGAAACCAATGCAACTATGAAAAACATTTCACCCTCTATCCTTCCAAACTTTTATGGACTCAAAACTGAAGATCTTGAAACCTTCCTATTTGAATTTGAAGTCCTATGTAGAACCTATGATTATTTGCAAGATGCCCAAAAACTTAAACTATTCCCTTCAACATTGAAAGGAGCAGCATTAAAATGGTTTATGAGTTTGATCAACAGTTCTATTAGGACATGGGAAGACATGAAACAGACATTTCTAGAGAGGTATTTGGATTACTGTATGCCAGTCAACCATAAGGAGGAAGTGTTTAAAATGTTACAAAAAGAGGATGAAAATTTGGAAGATTTGTTGGAGAGGTTTAACTATAACATCAAGAGGGAAAAAATGGAAAACTTAGATCAAGACACTTTAAAAGCTCTCTTATTGAAGAAAATTAGGGATGAATGGTTAGATATCCTTAACATGATGGGAAAATGGGATATATCTCAGCTCACATTACCTAAAATAGCTGAATTATGTATCAACCTTTCAAGAGGGAAATCTAAAACTGTAAAAGGACCAAGAGACCCTACTCTTGCAAGGGCAAGTAAGTCTGCTTCTGGGACAGTAAGTAGGGCAGAAATAGGACATATGCTTGATGAATTCAAATCTGATATTTTAGGGAGTCTTAGTGAACAAATAGACACCCTTAAGTTACAAAACAAGCAAAAAGCTGAATCTGATGCCTTAGCAATCTTTTGTCCCAAATGTAGAAAGAAGCATGCCTTGAGAGAATGTCCTTTGGATGCAAAAGTTGTAGAGACCTATGTAATTTGTTCAGAAAAACATGAAACCAAGAGATGTCCTTCACTTCCTGGTCTTAAAGCTGTCTTTCAAGAGGAAACTCCTACAAATTCCACAGAATCTCTCAATTTTGTCTCTAGAAGGCCTTGGCAAGGACCTAAAACACAAGGATTCCATGATCAAATGTATAACCAACCTCCACCAAATTGGAATTCTTGGCAGCAACCTTGGCCCCAATTTCAAAATCAATCTCAAGCTTGGGCACAAGGTTCACAAAATCCCTATGGAAGATACTCTCAGTACTATCAATATCCACCATCCTATCCACCATATCCACATTTCCCTCCTCAACAAAATTTTCAACAAAATCCTCAAAATCCACAACATCAAAATTCACCACTTCCATTACCATTTCCTCAGAAAAAAAATCAGTTACCTGCCCAACCCATACCAAACCCCAACAATAAAAATCCTCAGAACACATACATGATAGAAGGCCAACAGTTTCCAACCTATTTGATTACTCCTTTAGACCTTAATGATGTTCAACTTAGGTCTAGAAGAATACTTGAAAAGAAGAAACCTTCTGTAATCATACAAGAGCAAAACAACTCTGAGGAAGATTCTCTACTGGTGAATAAAAGTCTTGAAGAGAACACACCTTTCCAAGACCCAAACATTGAAAAATCAAAACAAAAAGAACCAATAATTTCAACTCCTATATTAGAGCAGCCATCAACATCCACTTCTACACCTCCCTTTCTAGAAAGATTACAAATTGATAGAGGTGTAGAAAAACAAATTATGGTGCCTAATTATGATTTCCTAGATGAGCTGAGAAATGTTTGTATTAAGATCTCATTATTGCAAGCTATCAAGGAAATTCCAATCTTAGCAAAGACAATAAAGGAGTTGAGCATGAAGAAAACAGGAAAAAGAATAAGAGAGACAAAGAAAATTCAACTGGCAGGAAAAATAGCAGATATCATGATGGGTAAGATTGTTATTCCAAAGTATCTAGACCCAGGAAATCCAGTTGTTAAAATTCACATCAATGGAATCGAGATCCAAAACACACTCATTGATTTAGGAGCAGCAATCAATATCATGAGTAGACAAATCATGGATAAACTGAAACTTCCTAATCTTCTCTTTACACCCACATTATTACAATTAGCAGACAGATCTGTGATCAAACCCGATGGGGTAATAGAAGACATTCCAGTGTCCCTAGATTCTTGGGAGTACCCTGTGGATTTTATGATCCTAACTCCTAAGAATAATCTAGGAGGGCATCCTATTATATTGGGAAGACCTTGGTTAGCTACAGCTGATGCTTTCATTAGTTGTAGATCCGGTGATATGTACATCTCTGATGGTAGTTCAACCAAGAAATTTACCTTGTATCCTCCAACAAAAACAATTACAGAATTAGATGATACTCAATGGATAGAGGATGAAGAAGACTTACAACCTCTCTTCACAATTTCAGAAATTAGTGAAGATAGCCATATTCTAAATACCTTAGAAAATTTTGAATCCTCTTCGGAATACAAACATGAACAATTTCAAGAAGAATCCAACATTGAGTTTTTATCATCAAGACAGATGTCTCTCTATTCCATGGATAAATTTGGCAGCTCTACAATTGAGATATTTCCAGGCAAACTTTAAACATAAATAAGAACCTAGAGAAATCTCAGCAAGTAGAGCTAGTCAAGATATTACAGAGACATTCTTCTGCATATGCATGGGAGTACACTGATATGAAAGGGATAAGCCCTAAGACTTGCACTCATCACATCTACATAGAGGAAAATTGTAAACCAATCAGAAAACCTCAAAGAAGGATGAATCCAAATCTTAGGGAGATTGTTAAAGAAGAATTGCAGAAATTGTTGAATGTCAACTTTATCTATCCTATTTCAGATAGTCAGTGGGTTTCTCCTTTGGTAATTGTGCCAAAGAAAAATGGTAAATGGAGGGTATGTGTTGACTACCGAGAATTAAATAAAGCTACTCTTAAAGACCATTTTCCCTTACCTTTCATAGATCAAGTGTTAGATACATTAGCTGGCAAGAAGTACTTCTCATTCCTAGATGGGTTTAGTGGTTACAACCAAATCCAAGTAGCACTTGAAGATCAATACAAAACCACATTTAGCTGTCCTTGGGGTACCTATGCTTACCGAGTATTGCCATTTGGATTATGCAATGCACCTACAACATTCCAAAGGGCAGTATTAGGAATTTTTTCAGATCTAATACATGATTGTGTAGAGGTATATATGGATGATTTCACAGTTTATGGAAACACATTTGAAGAAGCCTTAGCAAACTTGGAAAAAGTTTTAAAGAGATGTAAAGAAGTAAATCTTTCACTAAGTCATGAGAAGTGTTTTATGATGTTTACTGAAGGAATTGTTTTGGGGCATCACATTTCAGGGGATGGGATTAGAGTTGATGAGTCAAAATTTGAAGTCATCTCTAACTTATCTATTCCAAGTTGTCAAAAAGATGTTAGGAGTTTTCTTGGATTTACAGGATATTATCGAAGGTTTATAGAAAACTTCACCAAGATAGCATCTCCACTTTTCAAATTACTTACCAAGGACTGTGAATTCAAGTGGAATCCTGATTGCCAGTTAGCCTTTGAGACCTTGAAAACAAAAATCTCTGAAGCACCTATTTTAAGGGGACCTAACTGGAAGTTACCTTTTCATATTTCAACAGATGCCTCAGATACAACTTTAGGAGTAGTATTGGGACAAAAAGACCTGATTCCTTATGCCATCTACTATACAAGTAAAAATTTGACTCCTTCAGAGTTAAATTATACTGTAACTGAAAAAGAGTTTTTAGCTGTTGTTCATGCCATAAAAAAATTCAGACACTATATAACAGGCTATGAAACTTTTGTTCACATAGATCACTCTGCAATTAGATATCTAATGAATAAATCAATTACTAATGGCAGAGTCATAAGATGGTTATTGCTTTTACAAGAATTCAACATTACCATTCTAGATAGGCCTGGAAAACAAAACACAGTAGCTGATTTCCTATCTAGACTCCAAAACATCAAAGACAATACTCCAGTTGAAGATCAATTCCCCGATGAATATCTTTTTGCAATTTCTACTCAAACTCCTTGGTTTGCTGACATTGCTAATTATTTAGTTTCAGGGAAATTTCCTTCAATAATGAATGTAAGAGACAAAAGAAAGATCATTTATGACAGTGCAAAATATTCATGGGTTGCTAATGAGTTATACAAAATAGGTCCAGATTTTATCATTAGGAGATGTGTTCGAGAAGATGAGATGCCTGAGATCCTCAAGGCATGTCATGATGAACCTTGTGGCGGACACTTTGCTGATAAAAGGACAACTTATAAGGTCCTTCATTTAGGATACTATTGGCCATCCCTTTTTAAATATGCTAAAGAGTATGTCAAAAGGTGTGACAGTTGCCAAAGGGTAGGGAAACCTTCTCCTTCAGGTGAGATGCCATTGCAGCCTCAGGTACATATTGAACCTTTTGAAAAATGGGCTTTGGATTTTGTAGGACCTATTAGTCCTCCATCAAGATAAAAGAAATATATATTAGTTTGCACTGATTATGTTACTAAATGGGTAGAAGCTAAGCCATTACTTGTTGCTAATGAATCATCTGTAGTTACTTTTCTTTTTGAGGATATTTTTACTCGTTTTGGTGTCCCAAGGGAAATTGTTACAGATCAAGGAGCTCAATTTACATCAAGGCTAGTGGAGCAAATGATGGAGAAGTACAAAATCAGACATAGAACATCTACTCCTTATCATCCACAAGAAAATGGTCAAGTGGAATCCACTAACAAAGTCATTGAAGGTATCCTAACAAAGACTGTTCATCTACATAGAAGAGATTGGGTAGATAGGCTTCCTGAAGCCTTGTGGGCCTATAGAACTACATGGAGAAACACAACAGGCCATACTCCTTATGAACTTGTTTATGGAAAGCAAGTTTTGTTTCCCATAGAGTTCCAGATTCAAACTTTCAAAATGGCAGTTCAGCTAGGACTTGATCTATCAGAGGCACAAAAGCACATATTGGAGCAGATTAATGAATTGGATGAGATCAGACAAGATGCAGTTCAGAAAACAAGTATAGTCCAACATCAAAGGACTAGATGGCATGATAAGTACATCAAAGAAAAGAAGTTCAAAGAAGGTGACTGGGCTCTCTTGTTTGATTCAAAGTTCAAAGATTTTCAAGGTAAATTCCAAACACATTGGCTTGGGCCATATGAAATTATGAAATTTTTTGACAATGGAGCAATAAAAATCAAGACAATAGATGAAGAGAAGGTCACTTTTCTTGTAAATGGTCATAGATTGAAGCTGTATCATAAGCCACTTTCAAGAGAAGAATTTGTCAAGAGATTCCATGAAAACAGTGATGTGAAGTTAATGAAGAAGAATTTTTCTTCTTCATCAACTTAGTTGAATTTTTCTGAATTCAAATGAAAAAAAAATAATAAAAAAAATAAAAATAAAGTATAAACATGAAAAGTAATCACTAATTAGCATGTTTATACAGAAAAGATAAAGTGAAAATCAGAATCCTTCTGACACTTTAGCTTTTCAAATTTGTTCTTTTTCTGCAAGAAGCTATCACAAAATCATAAGTCTCACTCCATCATGTCTCACTTCATTCATATTTCATTCACTCCATTCATTCATATTTCATTCACTCCACTCATCCATACTTCATTCACTCCATTCCATGGTCCACTTCATTTTCATCTCAGATTTTTAAAATTTGATCTCTTTCTGCAATTGAATATTACAAATCATAAGTTGCAGACCACTTTTCATATTTCACTCCACTTTACATTTATAATCCATTTCATTCCATTACATTTCACTTCACTCATGCTCCATTACACCATATTTCATGATCCATTCTAATTCACTTCATACAACATTCCATTCCATGTCTCAAAGCTCCTACAAGTATATTCTATAGTCAGACATTCTGCAGCCAGCTAGACATTCTGCAGCCAGATATCCTGAAGACAATTATCCAGCAACCACTTTTTCAGCAGCAAATTAACCCTGCACACCTATGTCAACAAGCAAAATCAAAGGGATTATGAAGACTGAAGAATCAATGATTTTCAAAGGAGGACAAAGCATATCAAAACCAAAAAAATTAAAGGAAAGGCAAAGGTAAAGTTGTGAAATTATTATGATGACAGAATATGAAAGTTATAGTATAGTTAAGTCATGTATGATTCAAAAAGTTGTTTTGATTATTCGTGTTGATCATGCCTATTAAACCTATCATAAAAACTTTGGACAAAATCCCTTCCATTCCGCCATTTCAAATCATCATTTAAAACTTAACGGTTAAGTACTGAAGTGACCTATTCGGTCACGTCACTAGCCCGAAGTATTCAGTGATGATTTTGAATTTCTCACGAGATGTTTCCGCGGTCTTTTCTTCCATGATGGCTCTCAAACTCATTAATTCGTGTGAATCACCCTCACCATATTTCACTCATTCTATAACCTCTTCATGTCATCCTTCCGTAGCTAATTCCTACTGCATAAACAGAGAAGGCACCTTTGGGGTAAAAACAACTCTTTAACAGCCATTTTCACCGTGGATAGAAGAGCAGTAAATTGAAGGTTGAGAAGAGAAGCCATGGGTCTCATAGTAAGGTCCGAACCAGTCGGAACCAAATACTTAGAGGGTTACCCACAGATTAGAGAAATGCTACAGCAGGCTGGGTGGTTACATTTTTTGGAAAAATTCAATGGTTTTCATAAAGAGGTAACTAAGACATTTGCACGATCCTTCAATGGAGTAGAAGTTGAAATAGGAGATGTTAAATTCACTATTACATAATCTTTCATTGCAGAAGCACCGGAATTACCCAAGCAAGGTGAACGATGGTTCAAAAATAGGGAATTTCATAATGAGGCATGGAGGCAAATGCTCAAAACACCAGGTATGGATGTTTCAATTTTTAAGAAGGGCATTCCTAGCTCAGCACTGAAGAATAAATGGCAGAATATGTTGCTCATTTTGCAAAAGTTTATAACTTGTGAGGGAAGGTTTGGTACCCTCTATGTTTATCATATTCGGTTAATGATGCATTTCTTAGATGAAGAAATCAATTTACCCTTTTTCCTACTTCATAGTCTGAAGAGAATGGCCTCTAATGTTCAAAAGAGGGTTCAATTCCTGGAAACCACTTTGTACCACCATGGCCTAGTTAAAATCCTAATTGAACATCATTTAAGAAAGGTGGGAGACAATTGGGATGAGTTTCTAGTGAGGAATCACTTTGAAGAACCCAAGGAATCTCCATCTGAAGGCAAACTTACAAGAAGAAGCAGGAGAAGGAAAATTTCCAAATCTGTTGAAACTAAAACTGGTAAGTCCATACAAGAGGACAGTGAGGAGATAATTTCTGAGAAATTGGCTGAAATTAAGAAACAACTTAAAAAGGAGAAGATGATAAGAAGGTATGCCAAGGAGAGAGGTGAAGGACCATCTCAACCAAGACGAAGCCACAGGCTTAGAGGTATATTGAAGAAAACAGAGGTTAGACAAACGGGAATCATAAACATTGAGGATGAAGAGACACCAACTGCTAGATCACCTGAGTACCAGTACGAAGAGGATCTTGATGAAGGAACTCCAGAGATAGACCCAGCACAACAACAAATCTATAATTATGTTGAGTCATTAGAAAAAAGAGCCTCAGGAAGTAGAGGAAGAACTCCTAGCCCACCAGAATCTGCAATTGATGTACTAAGAAGAGACAAATATGAATTAGAAGTACTCAACAGGCATATAAAGAATGAAAATGAAATTTTAAGGGAGCAGGTTAAGCTGAAAAGTGATATGAATACAACTCTCTCTCTACAAATGGAAAAATTGTACAAGGCTAGTGAGAATCTGAAGGAGAAAAAAAAAAGTTGAGCAGGGCACTTATAAATTTAAGATTCAAGTTGGTCATAAGGAAGCCTAGGAGCCCATTGAACATCAGGCAAAGCAGAAGAAGGAGCCTAGATGTCCTAGCGGAAGTCTCGGAATACATGAATTTATTGCATGAGGACATGCAAAAGCTTTGTAGTGGGGGTATGTTGAGCCCGAAAGATGTCCCTTTCTTTCACCCAATTTCACTTCATTTCCTTTGTCCCTTATCAATTACAGGCTTAAATGATCAATAGGATTAATTAAATTCACTTTAGGAATGTATACAATGACTGACTTGATATATTTTCATGGTTTTGTTGTTGTAGTAATTTTTTAATAGACTCAGCTACAGAATGCAGTCATTCTGTAGCTAGTCGCCTATCCCGCAGCTATCTTCATGTTCTCACAGGTTACAGGTGTCACTTCAAGGAAAAACGCATATGGTTGAATTCCACAACACTTCCCCATCATTTCTTGCTCTCTACGAAGTCTGAGCAAGAATCTACAGGTGGTTATGCACGTGGAAGAGATAAAAACTAAGAAGCGGATTCCTACCAGGACAGGGACTCTACAGATGTCTCCAGCAAGAGTACGAGGCTTCCACAAGAGTTCTAATTTGATTTTAATTGGGAAAGACACTTATCCCTATTTCCTCTCAAGGGTAGTTATGTATTTATTTTATAAGAATGACTCGGGAGACCGAGAGACAGTTAGCTAGATTGATGTTTTGTTGTTAGATCTCAAAAGTCCGTAATACTCTGTTTCTAAAGAATTTTCTCTTTAATGAAAGACATTCAACTTCATTGCATGATCTAAGGCAATATTGAGCATATTTGTATGCTAATCCGGTGGTAGAGGGCCCCTACTGCCCGAGAAGCTCTGTGCATATTGTTTAGATAAGTAACTTTAGCCTTGTTTCATTCCTAATTCAAGTAGTTTTCTAAAATTTATGTTTTTATGCTCATTCACATCAAATGTTACAGCCAGTCTTGTTCTTATGAATTATTCCAAAATATCACTAACACTGAATGAGACATAGCTGTAGTATTCTAGAGCTTAGTTATGTTTTCCTGAACTTTATGTTTTTATGCTCATTCACATCAAATGTTACAGCTAGTCTTGTTCTTACGAATTGTTCCAAAATATCACTAACACTGAATGAGATATAGTTGTAGTATTTTAGAGATTAGTTGCATTTTAGTTCAGTTGTAATACTCTGGAGGTTAATGGCACTCTAGTTCAATTCTGTTAACTGTATTTTAAGTTTGAATGATTGCATTCTAGTTCAGTTCTATCTATTGTATTTCTAGTTTTATTAGTTAGTTGTATTCTAGTTTTGTTAAATTAGACTTAACAGCCTTCATTATTTACAAACCACTCTTGTTCTTAATTTCTACTAATACATCATCATCATAGGAACAAGAATTGGTAATGTCATTTTGAAGTCTTGACTGTTCTGCAATTTCTCATAATTTCACAAACTGCCTCTTTTCCAAAGCTATTCCAAAATATTTCTAACTCTTGAATGAGGCTTAACAGTGATATTTTGAGTTGTAGAATGGATTAATTTCAGTGTCATAGGTTAATTTAGAGTATATTTCCTCACTATGTTGTAGACTATCTTTTCCAAATGAGTTCCAACAAATTTCTAGCCATGGATGAGATTTTCTCTGTGATATTGTAGATTGTTGTTTATTTAGAAGAAACTCATTGCATTAAACTTATCCTTTTCTCAAGTTATTCCAACATATTTCTAATGAATGAATTGGACTGAGTTCATGTTATGAGTTATTGAGTTCATGCTATGAGTTATTTTTCTTGTTAAAGTTTTGCATTTTCTGTTCTCAAGTGCCATACATAGTTTAGAATAGGTTTTTCTCTGTTTTAGTGTGACCAACAACTTCTCTTTACCAACACTTAGTTCTTTTCCTCTTAGAATAAAAACACAAAATCAAAAACATTGGAAAAACACTAAACACAACGTAGTGAGAAACATATACCTAGGCACATATAGTGCACTCCACTTCAATATTTTACTAGCCCCGGTTGACAATTTATGACATCAATTTAGGAACACTAAGTTGAGTATGCCTATCAAAGACAAATTCATCAAGTAGGTTGCCATCAAGGACAACCCATTACATCATATTGACAACAACATAAGGAAAAAAGAAACAAACTTAGTGAAAGGATTCGTAAGTGTATCTTCTTAGGGCATTCAAATACCTCCAAAGCATAACGTCTCTATGATGATGTTAATAAGAAGTTTGTAGCATCTAGAGATGTGATCTTTCTTGAATTTTCAAAGGTTGAAAATGTTGTTGAGCGGCAGCTTGATCACTTAGATAGATTCAAGAATGCAAATTCATCTCAAGAATTTGATAATCAGATTCCACATCTTGAACGGGGGATTCCTATATCGGATCAATTTGTGGAATATTATTTTGAAGCACTCTCTCCCCCACTTGAAGCTCCAACCACTGATGAAACTTTGAGTGATGTGATTGATAGAATTGAAAGACTAAATCTTTAATCAGCTCCAACTTAGTCAACTAAGCATCTTGGGCCATCTCAGGAAGGTCCTCCAAAATGGCTGACCAAGGAATTTGAAAATGTTCATCCTAGTGAGGTTGGAAAGACAAGAACAATATGTTCCACCAGGAAAAATAGAGGTGATGTAGATGATTCTGATTCGCCTATTGATATGAATGTTTCTTATGATTATGAATTGAATTTTTCTATATATTTGGAACCAACTTCCTTCAATGAAATCACTTCTCAGGATGAATGTAAAGAAGCTATGTAGAAGGAATATAATGCCTTGATAAAGAATAGCATCTGGAAGTTGGTTGATCCTCCATTAGGAACCAAACGAATTGGCTGCAAGTGGTTCTACAAGAAAAAGTATAAATCATATGGATCATTTGACAAGGACAAATCCAAGCTTGTGTAAAAAGGTTTTGCACAGAAAGAAGGGGTCGACTATGAGGAGACTTTTTTCCCCACAGCAAAATGGGCTAGCATCCAAATACTCTTTTCCTTGGAAGATCATAACGGTTGGAAAGTCCATCAAATGGATGTAAAAACTTGTTTCTTGAATGAATATCCGAAAGAAAATGTTTTTATGTCCCATCCAAAAGGATTTTTTGTGAAGGGCCAAGAGCACAAAGTATGCAAGCTTGTAGAATCCTTGTATGGCCTCAAGCAAGCACCACGAGCCTGGTATGAGAAGTTAATTGAGAATATTATAAAACTCAAGGTCAAACATTATGATCTTGATGATGCAAATTTTTTGTCAAGATAGTTGGAAAAACATTTATACATATTGTGGTGTATGTATATTATATTTTGATAGCAGGGAACAATGAGAGCTACATTGCAACCATAAAGAAGGAATTGAGGAAAGGTTTTGAAATGACTGCCTTGGGATATGTTCACTACTATATTGGTATTGAAGTAACTCAACATTTGAATTTTATATTCCTCTCTCAGAAAAATTATATTGGAGATCTATTGAACAATTTTGCATGCCTAAGTGAAAACCTTTGACTACTCTAATGAAACAAAACTCGAAGCTCACATCCATTAAAGGAAAATAATTTTAGGATGCAACAAAGTATAGACATCTTGTAGGAAGTCTCAACTCCCTAAATACTACCACACCATACATCTCATTTTTTTTTGGAATCCTATCCAGGTCTATGCAAAATCCTTGTGAGGGACATTGGTCTACTGCAAAAAGTGTTCTAAAGTACTTGAAGGGGACTCAATACTTTGGACTCAAGTATACACAGGTGGGAAACTTCAGCTTGATTGGATACTCTGATTCAGACATCGATGGAGACAAAGATATTGAGGAATCTACTTCAGGTTATGCTATAGTTCTTGGATCAGGAGTTGTATCCTGGAGATCACACAAACAATCAGTTAACATATTCCACAACTGAGGAAGAATATTTGGTAGTAGCTAAAGAAACAAAGGAAATTGTTTGGCTCTGGAAAATTCTAGAAGATTTGCAGGAGAAACAAGTGCATTCAACTCCACTCATGATTGACCAATATTTTGCAATAAAGTTCACCAAGAACCCAAAGTTCCATAATCGAATGAAGCACATCAATACAAAATACCATCTAATTCGACATCATGTTGAGTCCAAGACAATCCATCTACGACATTGTTCCAAAAATGAGCAGATTGCAGACATATTCACCAAAGCACTTCGAATAGAAAACTTCAAAAGATTCAAAATGATGTTTGGACTCACAAACATCCCTTCATATTAAGGGGGGAGGGGGGATGTTGACACCTAATCCTTGGGATTGGGTGAATATGTAAAATATTGTAAATAGAAAATAAGGACAGATGGGATATGAAGAAACACTGGGAGATGAAGCCCAATAGTATCTCCCTCCATGTATATATATATATGATCACCCTTAATGAAAAATAAAAATTTAAATTATGGAGTTATATCTTGGCCTAAAAATTCACCATAGGCTTCATGAGCCATTCTAGAATTTCCTCCATTGAATCTGAGTTATGAAAAGCAAAAGAAGAATGAGAAGATAGATTAGGAATTTGACTACCGGATCTCAAAACATTATTATCATCACAAAGAGGCACCCTCGTTGGAAGTGGAAAAGGAGGAGGACAAGGAAAAAAAGGGATAGTAGGTTCCTCATCTAGAATTAGAGGTGTCTCATGGTTCAAAAGAGTTGGAGGAGTGAGAAAATCAGGGGGTTCAGGTTCACCGCATAAAGTGATAAGAACCAAGAACTCAAACTCACGTTTCAAGAAATCCCAATTCATAACTTCTTTTGGAATTTCATAGCAAAGATGAAGGAATCGATCAAAAAAATCTTCAACTAATTCATTAGACTTCATTCTTAAGAGATTGATTCTTCTACAAACATCTCAGTGATTATACCTATCAAATGATTTATGGAGATCCTTTGCAATTTGGTCAAATGAATGGAAAGAAGAAATGGGTAATGTATGTCACCATCAATTAGCATGACCTTCAAATATGAATGTGAGTAATCTTGTGATGATATCCTTGTAATATATTTGTCAAAAAAGAAAAAACGGACAACTTGAAACAGATGTTCACGAAAAATTAATTTACACTCACCATTAAACTTAAATTGGGACAAGTTATGAATAAATTCCACATGGTTGGTAAGGTTAATATCTTTAGAAAAACATCTCAAGATTATGATTTTGGGAAGATTAATTTTGAATCAGAGATTAAAACTAGACTCAACGAGCACATCCTGTTGTTTGGCCCTACTTATAGAGCCATTGTTGGCAGTGCTAGAAATATGTCAACCAAGGGTCTCCCTAATGTGAAGTCCCAATTACAATTCACACTGTTTGGAGCAAGAGCCCCATCTGTAATATCAACCTAGTTCCCATGTATTCTTATAGATTTTCCTTGACTCTAAATTTTAGCAAGAGAGAGAGTGCACATGCACCTTCAAAAATAAAGAGGGGTATTCCTGGTGAGTGTTAAATCATATGTGCGTCAAAGTCCTTCTACTGCGAGGGGAAAGGAAAAGGTGGGCTTATAAGAGAGAGGTAATATTACAACACAAGAAGAGACACACAAAAACAACAAGATTCATCTAACATACAGCAGAATAGTCCACAAGGGATGGCACAATCATTGCAACCAATGAATGAGAAGGTATGTCTGATATCTAGTAGAATAGTCCACAAGGATGTGATAGAATTAACAACCATTACAACACATTATCAATAAGATAAGTACTAAAATAACTGAAATAGTTCAACTACCTTAGCGCATGTGAAAGAAAACATGAGATGCAATGTTGGGAAAAATACTGAGAGGGGGGGGTGAATCAATATTTAGGACATATTCAAAACTTTTTACTTTTCCTTACTTCAAAACCCATACGCTACTTTGCTGAAGCCAACTAGCGTATACATGCGGATCTCCTTCATTAAACTCGCGTATACACAGAGATATTATTATGCAATTAAATCTTTACTTAGATCTATGCAACATTCATTCTTCTGATGTTTAGTTAACAGTAAACATGTGCAGTAACAATAGAATAAATCATCACACATAAGCATCACACATGAACACCAGGATTTTAGGTGGAAACCCAAGTCGGGAGAAAACCACTGCTGTCGTTGTCTCAGCCTTCAATATTTTATTATAGAGAAAACATCTTACAACAATGTGCTGGCGCAGACTCCTACCAGCACGCAGGCACCCACCTGCGCTCGTTTACCAGCCTCTCCTGGAAGGGAGCTACGACCCCCTGCTCTCGTTTACCAGCCTCTCCTGGAAGGGAGCTACGACCCCCTGATCTCATTTACCAGCCTCACCTAGAAGGGAGCTACAACCCCCTGACTGAAGGCTACAACCCTCAGCACCTCTATGGACCACGTTTCATCAATTTTCACACTGGATCCAAAGCCTCCTTTAGGACACAACTTGCAGGCCACGTTTCATCATATTTTCAGACTGGACCCACTCCACATATCAATTCGTACAACCTGTATCAAGAAATTTATCATCATCAGATAGCAGTAACACATCAGAACAGATCAGACATTTTATACTTCAGACTTCAGCAAACCCTAGCTTTTCATACGCACTTTCCTTTCACTGATCCCGCGTATATACGCATCTTCTACCATACAAACCCGCGTATACTTCTGTACATAATACAGAGCTAATTTCACTGCGCATACGCGCTTTCTCTTCAGTTAAGCCGCGTATATACGCGCTTCCTCTGCGGCGAACTAGCGTATGGTTCTTCAGACATTTAGGTCATTGCAATTCTTCAGAAAAGATACATCACATAGATTTAACCCTTTACTTCAGACAGATGTTCACCTCATTTCAGATCTAATCATTCCACAAACAGATCTAGAAGATACGAATACATTTCAGATCTAGATTCCCTTCTTCATCATTTTCTTCATTGGAGCATCATACATTCAGATCTATCATTCAACTGTAACCCTTTCCATTCAGATATACTTCAGAGAGAAGTATTCATTCAAGCTCAGACATCTTGCACCCACACTCATGATTTGCACAATGAATTTCTTCTCTTTATATAGGTTTACCCTTTTTCAATACCATGAGCCAAAACCATATTACTTCCGATGGTATTCCTGGACGGGGTCACATAGACGAATCATTACTCAATACAATGGGTCAATACCATGGTGGTTACCCCTGGTTTTGCACTTTATGAGCGCTTTTGCCCATACGCGACTTGGCACGTTATTTACCGCGTGCATACGCGACTTCTACTAGACAAATCCGCGTATGCCTTGAGACATACTCTTTTCATCATAGATCTAGCACATATTGAATTCCTTTCTTCATTACCTTCTGTACTCTCTGTAGATACATCAGATTTACATCATTTAATAGGTTCATCAAGACATATTCTATCAAGCACAACTTCATCAAGTAGGTTGCCATCATCTTCATCAAGTGGGTTGCCATTCAAGGACAACACTCTATCAAGTGGGTTGTCATCAAGGACAACACTCAACATCATATTGCCAACAAACATCATATCACATCAGATTTACATCATTTACCAAGGTCATCAAGTCAAGAATAACTTCATCAGGTGGATTGCCATCAAGGACAACACATGTCAACAATCTCATGTCTTCATCTTCATTCAGTGGGTTGCCATCAAGGACAACACTCTGCATCATATTGCCAACAATCTTCCCCTTTGGACTTGATGGCAACCACGATGGTGTTTGATCACCACAACAGATAGGTACATTAAGAATACAATGACACCATGTCACTCTCCCCATTCTTTGACACCATTCTTTCTCTTCATTCAAACACCATGTCACTCTCCCCCTTTGACATCAAGGGCAAAGGGCGGATCAAAACCAACACAATGTTTTTCTCCTCCTGTAGAAGGAAGCGCTCTGCAGATCTGATGTAGTCTGAAGTGACCATGCTCCCCCTGAGTTCATGCTGAAACTTCAAACATATTTTTCAATGAAGTACATGACTCTATGACCTTCCTATCACCAATGACTCATACTTACATCAAAGATCCAACCAAGTGGATTTACATATGAGACTCAAATACCCAGCCAAGTGGGTTTACAAATTTGACTCAACTACCCAACCAAGTGGGTTTACAAAATGAACAAGTCCTTACATGACTGAATATTACAATTTTACATCATGGGTCTCATCATGACCTTTTTATCAAATTACAAGAATGACTTTTTTATGACCAATACCAGAAAGACTTCAAAGAACATAATTCAGAACCATCATAATGCCAACAATGCATTATACTCAGCAAGGCTAGTGCTCCCCCTGAATCTATGCATCCAAGCATCCTTTCCATATGACTAAGGCTCCCCCTTAGTTTCTGCATCCTGAACACTTTCAACCAATCATCAAGGCATATTTATCAAAACATCAGAGATTGAAACAGTATTATAAGAACTGGAAAACCACCAGAGATATCAGAGATACCAAACAGCATTGCAGCTGTGTTGAAGAAAGCTGACGCCAAGCAGAATTTTTTCAGCAATCAGACATACGCGGTTTTATGTAAATTAACTCGCGTATATACGCGACTGTGTTTCATGAAATCCACGTATCCACTACCATCTTCTATATTTCAACCAGATCAGATCCTCTGTGAGGCAAAGAAAGTGTTCAACTTCTTTCTGAGATATTTGAATGCTTCCCTGGAATACAGATAGATAGAACAGTGTAGTTGTGTCTTCAAGCGTCATCCAACGGTTGTAGCATAAGCACATTAGTAACCAAGCCTTCAGATTCTTTGCAGCATCAATACATTCTTTCCAAGAGAAATTATCATACTAGAACAACATCTTCAAATATGTGTCAAGCAATCATTCATGTGGTCCAATATCATCAAGATCTTCAAGATTTGACATGATGTACCATATGTAGGGAAAAGGTCTCAACAATAGTAACAAGTTCTGCATGATCTATTCTTATCTCTGAATCATAAGACTTCCAATCTCATCCAACAGATAAACTTCAGCAAACAGAAAACAGGGCTCATTCAAAGTCTCAAAACCAGGTATCAAGCCATCATTATTTGAGCATGAGCATCACAATAACCAAAGAATAAGCAGTCATAGTGCCAACAATGCAATCATTAGTATTCAACCTGCTGCTCCTCCTTAACTTGTGCAACCTGAACATCTTCAACAGCAAGTCACCAGCAACAAACTCTGCATGATCTGTCCATATCCAACGAATACTCTTCATCAAGTAACACTCCGGGCTCATCCATGATCTTCATCATAAGAAACCATGTATCATTTCATTAGCATGAGTATAACCAAAATAATGCCAACAGTACAATCATTAGCAATCAGACTGATGCTCCCCCTGAACCTCTGCTCCTGATCTTCAGCTGTCATCCCAATTCTCTTATCATTAAAGCATACGCGATTGTCTGTTGTAACTCGCGTGTATACGCGACTTTTGTTCAACTAACCCGCGTATGGAAAGTGAAGCATAGAAATTTTCACATTCCTTCATCTCCCCCTGAACTTGTCCTTCCTGTACCTGTCTTCTTCATATCAGATGCACTGTCAGAAATACATATAACCAGAATAATCAAAACAACCATGAGAATCATCAACCGTTGCTCCCCCTATGACGATACATTACTAATCCCTATAATGTATCTCACATCATTCTTGCAGTCAATAAGAGAAGTAAGCTTCAGAAGCGGATGACTGCAGTAGGGTCAATATTCCCTACGTTTCTGACCGGTCCTCCTTCTTTCTCCAAATTTGCTTGAAACTTCTTATTGTGGGCTGGAAGTTATCCAATTTCTCATATCTGTTCATCCTGCATTCTTTTTCTACATGTCCATACTTGTTACAAGCATAACATCTCATGTGGCCAGAGAAATAAGTATAAGAATCATAATGAGCTTTTCTATTCTTCCTTCTATTGCAATCAACAGCTTTGTGACCATACTTGTTGCATGAAAAGCAATATCCCTTGAAGAAACCAGAGTACCTTTCTATGTAGGATCTGTTAGTTTGTGGCTGAAACAATCTGCTCCTGCAATTTGCTGCAACATGCCCATAATCATGACAATTAAAGCATTCAACATTATTGAATGATTTCCTTTGAGAATTCATGATTGTAGGTTGACTTTTAGTTTCTTTCAACACTTCAGGTTTTGTTTTTACATCCTTTGAATCTTTAGCACTTCCTTGTGAACTAGATTCTCCTTTGACCATTTCATGAAAACCCAGACCAAGTTTGATAGAAGGAGACCTTTGACTACTAAGAATATTGTCCAAAATCTTAGTACTATCTTGAAACCTCAAAAGTTTATCCTTTTCTTCTAATTTACCTTTGAGAATGTTTACCTCAACCTCCAAGCCTTGGCATTGCTTCTTCATGCTTTCTTCTTTCCTTCTTCCATCTTCTATTTGAACATTCAATTTTGAAATTTCTTCTTTCAACCCATTTTCTTGTTCTTCAAATGCTTGTAGAAGTTTTTCACTCTCCTTATATGATTCCTTTTTGAGAGAGATGATTTTCGCTTCAAGTTCTTCATTTGTCTTAGTTGATTTTTCCAGATCTGCTTTCAGAGAGATGTTTTCTGCTTCAAGTCCTTCATTCTTCTTGTCTGATTTTTCCAGATCTTCTTTCAGAGAGATGTTTTCAGCTTCAAGTCCTTCATTCTTCTTATTTTATTTTTCCAGATCTTCAGGGAGATTATCAGTTTCAAGTCCTTTACTTTGATTGGATACATTATCGCAGCATCCTTTTCGGCTTCAGATATCAACTTTTCAGGTATAGATTCCTCTCATTGAATATTCTTTTTGTCGATCTTTGATAGCTTCTCTAGGTCCATAGCATTACTTTCACTATCTACACCATTGCTTGCACAAAGAAGATTATCACAAGGACCCCAATCACTATCTAATTGATCTTCTTCAATTTCGCATACATGTTTTCTCGAGACATCTCTTGCTTGAGTAGCCTTCTTCTTTTGCTTCTTTTCCCATTGCGATGGATCTCCTTCAAGTGATCAAGCTTCTGCAGAAGGACCTCATCTGATACCAATTGTTGGGAAAAATACTGAGAGGGGGGGATGAATCAGTATTTAGGGCATACTCAAAAATTTTTACTTTTTCATACCTCAAAACCCATACACTACTTTGCTGAAGCCAACTAGCGTATACATGCGGATCTCCTTCATTAAAATTGCGTATAAACAGAGATATTATTATGGAATTAAATCTTTACTTAGATCTATGCAACATTCATTCTTCTGATGTTTAGTTAACAGTAAACATGTGTAGTAACAAAAGAATAAATCATCACACATAAGCATCACACATGAACACTAGGATTTTAGGTGGAAACCCAAGTCGGGAGAAAACCACCGTTGCCGTTGTCTCAGCCTTCAATATTTTATTATAGAGAAAACATCTTACAACAATGTGTCAGGCATTGCATCTACCAAAGACGCAGTACCCACCCGCCGCTTACCAGCGCCTCTCCTGAAGGGAGCACCAACCGAGCTACAACCCCCGCTTCTCGTTTACCAGCTTCTCCGGGAAGGGAGCTACGACCCCCTCGTCTCGTTTAACAAATTTCACCTGGAAGGGAGTTGCTAACCCCCGATCAAGGCTACAACCCTCAGCACCTCTATGGACCACGTTTCATCAATTTTCACACTCGATCCAACAACTTCAATAGAGCACAACTTGTAGGCCTCGTTTCATCATATTTTCAGACTGGATCCACTCCACACATTTAAGCTCAAACTTAACAATTTAGACAACCCAGATCATAAGAATTTATCATCATCAGATAGCAGTAACACATCAGAACAGATCAGACATTTTATACTTCAGACTTCAGCAAACCCTAGCTTTTCATACGCGCTTTCCTTTCACTTATATTGCATATATACGCCGCTTTCACTATACAAACCCGCATATACTGCATAATATGTATTACCACCGCATACGCTTTTCTTCATTGCCGCGATATACGCTTTCCTCTACTAGCTTAACTTGTGTATGGTTCTTCAGACATTTAGGTCATTGCAATTCTTCAGAACAGATACATCACACAGATTTAACCCTTTACTTCAGACAGATGTTCGCCTCATTTCAGATCTAATCATTCCACAAACAGATCTAGCAAATACAAGTACATTTCAGATCTAGATACCCTTCTTCATCATTGGTGCATCATGCATTCAGATCTATCATTCAATTGTAACCCTTTCCATTCAGATATCCTTCAGAGAGAAGTATTCATTCAAGCTCAGACATCTTGCACCCACACTCATGATTTGCACAATGAATTTCTTCTCTTTATATAGGTTTACCCTTTTCAATACCATGAGCCAAAACCACATTACTTCCGATGGTATTCCTGGACGGGGTCACATAGATGAATCATTACTCAATACAATGGGTCAATACCATGGTGGTTACCCCTGGTTTTTCACTTTATGAGCGCTTTTGCCCATACGCGACTTGGAACGTTATTTCCCGCGTGCATACGCGACTTCTCCTAGACAAATCCGCGTATTCCTTGAGACATACTCTTTTCATCATAGATCTAGCGACACCTTTTCATTACCTTCAGATCAGATACATCAGATTTACATCATTTAACAGTTCATCAAGACATATTCTATCAAGCACAACTTCATCAAGTAGGATGCCATCATCTTCATCAAGTGAGTTGCCATTCAAGGACAACACTCTATCAAGTGGGTTGTCATCAAGGAAAACACTCAAGATCATATTGCCAACAAACATCATATCACATCGATTTACATCATCATTTACCAAGTCCATCAAGTCAATAATAACTTCATCGTGGATTTCCATCAAGGACAACACATGTCAACAATCTTATGTTCTATCTTCATTCAAAGGTTGCCATCAAGGACAACACTGCATCATATTGCCAACAATGCAAACATCCGCAAACTAGTCTTAGAAACATTCATAATTAACGCAAGGAGAACGTGTTGGACTTTCAGTCTTACGTTATTAATTAAAAGTTCCAAGACACATGTATACAATGAACATCACTAGCTCCAAGAGTGGAGCATTGGAGCCACTCCTTGATCCACAAAAGAACTAGCTTATCTCTTTAATGGTTATACAATGAGGGAGTATATATAACCAAGGGTCACTCTTTGACTACCTTCATGACTGTCTAACTTCCAACGAATTTTCAACTTACATGACTCTTTACATTCCATGTGTTTCCTTTGGAATTCCATTTTAGAATACATTTTGAATACAATATACATGATCCAGAATAGTGATGTTGTTGGACATTGGGTTCAACTCTCCCCTTATGTTTCGCGACATGGACTAACTGCCTCTCGTGGATCCTAACTCTGGAAATTGTAGTGGAGACTAATTCCTATGGGTTTTGGTCTAACGAAAATCGTGAATCCAACAAGTCGTATCAAAGCGATAGGTCTCGAGTTCTAAACTCACTCAGCTTGCATTGGTGGGGAGATTGTTGGACATTGGGTTCAATGCTCCCCATGTGTTTCGCGACATGGACTAACTGCCTCTCGTGGATCCTAACTCTGGCAATTGTAGTGGAGACTAACACTTGCGGGTTTTGGTCTAACGGAAATTGTGATTCCAACAGATGTGGCATATGACCACTTATGACATGACATGACATCAAACTGTTGACATGGACTACTTGATGATGTGGAAATGTCAAGCCACTACTGCTACTAAGAGTTGAGTGTCTTCATGAAGAATTTTTTCTTTTCACCTCTACATGCCTTTGTGATAATGAGTCTTCAATGATCTCAAGTCTTGGATAGTGGTCATAAAATAGTGTCCCTTCACTTCCTCTTGATCAATCAACTTGTAAGTTCAGCTACAAGAGTGTCTTTCAGCATGCTTCCATCCTTCTTCTCCTTCTCCATAATATTTACATGACATGATAGGGTACCTGTTCCTACAATTCACTCATAACGAGATGACATCAATCTAAAAACCCCTAGCCTAAGATGATGCATTCTGATCCATAAACGGAACTCAGAACAAGTGACAAGTTCGGAAGAGGGGCTCATTGACTATGCAGTTTTGCAATTCAGGCAGGTAAGGGGAATCCTTAAGCCTTGATATTGTGAGTGCACAATTTAGGAAGGGATGAGGAACAATACTGTTTAATTTTTGGAGCCAGTGGTACAAGCTGAGGGGATGAACATTGGGAGAGCTTATTGCGCAGTTATGAGAGTCAAGGGAGGTCAGGCTACTATGCAATTCAAGGGCTCAAGGAATGATCTTAAGGCTTGTGGTTTCGAAATGCGTAGTTCAAGTCAGGCTGGGGTCATGACTACGCAATTCCAAAGGTCAAGGTCAAGGCTTGGTCACAAAAACTTCACAGTGAAGCAATCCTGGGAAGAAAGAATTGTAAATTGTGTAGTTCGAAGAAGCAAGGTCACAGCTAGAGTGCTAATACTGTGTAGTGTGCAGCTCAAGGAAGGTCGGGTGAAGCTAGGTTTCTTGGTCTGGAAGTTTTTCTGAAAATGGCCAAGTGCAGGACTAGTAAGATCAGTGTGAATGGTGATGAAACTTCGATTGCGATCACAGAGCTAGAACAATTTTACTACTCAATCAACATAGATCATCCATGGCATACATACAAATCATTTACATAGCTGCAAAACTTTGGAAATGAGTTTGACGGGTACTTACAAGGTTAGAAAAACTCATTTTCACAAAGGTGACCTCCTGGAACCACCATAACAGGCTCATACACACAAAGAAACAACCAACATGCCAAAAGACGACACTTTTCCCAACTTGTGAAAGGAAACCCAACATTATAAGAAAATAAATAAAATGAATTTAGAAGTTTGTGACAATGGTGAACAATACCAAGGAAGGATCCAAAATTTTGGAGGGTGTTTTAGTAGCTAAAACGGACTTGAACATCCATCTGAATATATCCAATTTTCATTGAATTTTATTCCATGGCCTTTTAATGAGTCATAAATCTTATCAAAGAAATGTTGTAAAAAATGTGTATCATGTGTACAAGCATCATTGACATAAAAATGATATTATTTGATAACATGTATATTCTCACTAGTGATTTCTATATGATCAACATTTTTTTCAACATGTCTATATAAAACATGGGCAAGCATAGAGACTTGGTCAAAATGATAATATTCCCTCTGTATTTCATTTTGTGCAACAAATGTGTAACTTTCTACAAAATCTACTATGAACAAAATGGTCCCTGGTGGAAACTTTTCATGGTATTTTTTGAATGGCAAGTCGTGTCATTGAGTTATATGAGAATACTTGGTGTATTTATACATTTCTGTCTCAAACTTCTTCAAGAAATCTATCATAGAAATTTCTTCTTCTTGTAAATCAATCCTTCTAGCACTTGTACTACTACTTGAACCAATTAATATATGGATATATTCATATCTCTTCCATTCCACTTTTATGTTAGAAAATGATTAATCATTCATATCAATAGGATATTTTTTGTGAAACAAAGTCAAATTTCCACAATGATAACATTTTTTTACCACCAACACATTTCTTTATGTCAAATAATTCATGATTTATCTTCCACATAGAATTTTGGATATGAAATCATGGATAATGGAAGGCAAAGGTGAATTTTTCCAAAATATTTTACCAAAATTAAGGAAGGTGTCATAATATCCTTTAAATTCCACATGTTAAGGATAACAACAAGTGTCACGTACAGTGATAGATTTAACATACCATGGTTTTTGTTGCACAAAAGTATTGATTGAGAAATTAATTCCACGATTCTCTTCTTTGAACTTGTTGAACAACTTTATCTGAGTGGTGTCCAAGATATGTTTTTCACGTTCTTCATACTAATTTTGTGTTATTATTCACCGCATCACATCTCTTTCTTTTCGTGAAACACGTGAATTTTTCACTCAATCTTCATTTATCATTTTTTAACATTTTATTCAAGTCTATATTTGTATGGTAGCCTACAAATAACTATCCAGCAAGCAAGCTCGTCATTTGCATCTATTTGCAATCAAAATTTCCTATGATTGTGCAATGTTTTTCGTGAGGTCACTAATTCTTTTTCATAGATTTTATCAAAATATTCTCTTTAGTAGTTTATGAAACCACTGTTGTTTGTATTTCTCTATGTGCATCTATATCACTTTTATTTCTATATATTCCAATTGATTTTAGAGAACTACTTATATTTTGAATCACATTTTCCTTCAAAATTTTACCTTTTGTTGATTTTCGAATGCCTAATAGTGTTTCAGCTTCTTTCAATTTATTCGATGTTAATAGACCTCTCAAAATTTGAGCTTGAACTACCACATTTTCATCTTTGAATAAGTTATCAATAATGATCTTAACGTGATATTGTATAACATGGTCATTTTTTTTATCTCCAAATGTGTCAGTGTCGACATTTTCTAACATGTCATCATCGATATTGATTTCATTTGTACATATGAGAATTTAATGTATATGAGTATAAATATAAATTAAATAATTAAATTAAAAAATAGATTTCATGAAATTGAAACTAATAAATGTGTATAATTTCAATAATACATGACATATATATACATACCTAAGGGTGCTTCAACTTATTCTTCATTTGAATCTCTTTCAACATCTTCAATCACTTGTTCATTTTCTTCTTCAATTTGTCTTTAAACATTTTCAATCTCATCATCAATGTTATATGGAAAATATCTCATTATTTAGATTTCAAAATATTTTTCAAATTAGTTCATCAAATAAAAATTAAATTGCACAATACACTACTAAATTTTAAATATAATTTGTAATATCTACATTTACATACCTGGTTCAAATTCTTGTTGAGATTGATTTTCCCTTTCAATATTTAAACATTCTTCCTTCTTAATTTTGTAATATTTTCTCGATTATTCTCTATGAGCCTCAATGTCTCTAATTCGATCATATTTACTTTTGCAATTTCTTTGATTCCCCGTGACAATTCTATATATATATATATATATATATATATTAAATCAAGCCCGAAAAAGTCACTTTCAAAATCAAGCCCAAAAAAATCACTTTCAAAATCCATCCTGAAATAGTCACTTTCAAAATCCAGCCAAAAAAAATTTACTATCCAAAAATTAGATTCAAAGAAGGTTTGTATTCAAAAGCTACCCATGAGGAATGGATTTAATTATATTTAGTTATTTATTTTATAAATATTTCTTCACAATACTTATATAACAAAAGTAAATTAATAGTATCAACATGTTCTTAAAAAAAATTAACATCTCTCAACATATCTTCATTTGAACCTGAATCCGGCACCGTGATATTATCAAACTTTTCGTTCAAAAAATGACTTAACTGTAAATGGTGAACATATGATGCATTCATATTAGATTATATATTAAAAATTAAAAAATGTATGTGAATCAACAATAACACATACATTACAGTACATTAAAATATCCACCCTAAACATTAACACATACTAATCCCCTGCCTCTTCCTCATGACCAATTAGGTCTTGCAAGCCATCATGCAAGCCTTTGAATATGCTTTAACCTCTTCTATATTCATTTTATCTATCTCCATGTATGATTTAAATACAAAATTATCATGTGCATAAACTTATGCTCTTTGTCGATTTACACTGACATTAATTCCAATCAATGCAGTCTGTATGTTGTCTATAATGGCATCCCTTGCTTCTTGACCAATATGAGAAGTGGAATCCATCTCAGACTGCAAAGTTACTAAACGTGGAGGTTGAGGTACCAAAGGAGGCGGAGGACGAGGAAATTCAATATCCTTTAATGCATCCTTACGTTCATATATCTGACCTCTCCTAGTACCATAAAATTCAGATGGAAGGTCAGTATAATTAGATTTCATACCCAAAAATAATTCTACATAAAATAATTTTATAAAATAATGTAGAACTTCGTCATTCCATGGTAGCTTTCCATACATTGCAAGGAACCTATCATACAAATGGTGGGATATTTTAGGGTGCTTGAAATATTGCACCTTGAGCATCTTTGTTTTTAGCCCTTATTTGAAATTAAACATAGATTTTGCATGTGCTTTCGTAACCCTCCTACCTATTTGGAACCATTTATTGGGACCCGTCATTGTTTCCTTTCTGCACCTCATCATATCTATAAATCCATCAGTTTTTGGCCCAAGGTTCTTGTAAATATCAAGAAATGTACTTAGAGAGTGTAAAACTATTTCTAAGCTTTGTTGACTCTCTGTAGGGAGCTCCAAACTCCCAAGATATTTCTTCAATTTTGAATAACGATTTGTGAAAATTTGTAATGTAAATTTTTGGTTCTATTTTTTCCAAGGAAGATCATCAGGAATATCATACAGATAGGTGGTATTCGACATTTGGTCTTCTTCTTGAATCACCTTGCTTCGCCTATGTTTACTTCAGTCAATGTTTTCACCCCCTGCTTCAATATAATTACATAAATATTAAAAAATGGCAATGTATTTATACACATGAATGATAGACATGTACATGTATATGTACATACAATTTATTTACGTGTACAAATTTTTTTTAACATAAATAAATAAAAACAAAAATATATATATATATTATTTACCAAAATGAGGATCATGATGATTCAATTGAGATTCACGACCACCTGAAGATGGTTGAGCACCATCACGCCAAATTATATACGTCGATTGAGCTTTTTGACCACTGGGAGAATGTTTAGCACATTCACACGATGACATAGTGAGAGATTCATCTAAAAAAAATAAAAATTATAAATGAATTAAGTTAAACTGACAAAAATCTACTCAATATGCATGTACACATGATTCTACCTATTTATCATTTAATTAAATGCACATAAACATATATATATACACCATTCCACGATGATGTGAATAATGGTCCTCCATTGATTGATCTGATAATCTCATCGACCTAGTGAAAGATGCTCCTAAAAAAAATGGAATATATTATAAATTAATAAAGCTAAATTGACAAAAATAAATTCAATATATATTATACAAATATCATAGAAAGTCTCCCTCAATAGAAAGTCTCCCTCTACTCGAAACCTCTGATCGATGTTCGAGACTCAATTGATGCTTTATCTTGTTTACACCTCGAATAATAAGTTGGTGACTTATCATGTGATGATCCAAACCCTTGATCCATATATTTAAAAAAAAACCAATTTACCTCATGCATTTAAAAATATTTAAAACTACTATTTAAAATGATCAAGAATTCAAAAAAATAATAAGACAAATAAATATAACTAAGAGTTTCTTCAAAATTATTTGGTGTCAATTCTTCATTTAAAATATACTCAAGACTAAAAACACAAATGTTGAAGTGCAAATTTTGAGAATTAAATACAAAATTTTCTAAAACATGTGAGGTCGCGATAATTCACCTAATAATTCACCAAGTTGTGATTACATAGTGGGGGTACACTTAGTATAGTATTGAAAGAAACACATGGTCATTTAAGACACCACATTTATAAAATATACACATATCATAGATATCTTACAATGTCAGTCAATAAATTTTTATGGAGTGCTTCTTGACACCAATTCATATTTCACACAGAAATATTGAACTGGCATTGCCCCCATATAGTATATCACTATACATGCTATTAAAATTTGCACAATGACTTATGCTAAATGATTAAAATTTTCTAGAAATATTTTTTTCTTCTCTATGGAATTGTTTTAACTTCTCCTTTTTGACATGGTACACACCTTTCATCTGGTTGCACACAAGTTCAAAATTGGTGAAGACTACAATTCATTGGATTCATACTCCCTAGTTGTTCCTAAGCCTTCTATATGTAACAACTGGTTTAAATGCTAACTGATGATTAAGTTTTATTGTTAAGACATTAAGACATTTATTGTTATTATTTTGAAATAGTACAATATGAACAGGAATTAAATTTAATTAAATTAAATTAGTTATGGAATTGGTTCCATAAAGTGAAAGTCTGATGGTAAAAATATTTATTCCAACTGAGAAGTAGTTGAACAGAAACAGTTCAGTCAGTTACTCTTCCTCTGTGGATAAAGCAACATCCCTGTGAGGAAGAGGGGGTCTGACCTATGTGTTGTAAAGTGAAGAAAGGAGAGAGAGCGTGAATTTCCTGAGCTGGTGGAGACCAGTGGAAATACTCTCAGCTATCTTGTAATCTTCCAGAAGGTGGATTGGACCAGAGTCCTGAGATCTCTTCTGAGCATTGTTTCTTTATACTTGGCTCAGAAGTGGAGCACAGGGGGGGTGAGGACGTAATTTCCTCATCCACGGTAGGGAGGAAAACCACATTCAAACGATAGATAAGTAATTCTATTAAAAGTTTTGATAAGTAAATGAAGTAGAATAATATTGTTAACTCAGGAAAAGAGACTCTGTAGGACTGAGTAATCTGGCTGAGAAATAAATTATTTGGTCAAATGTTTGTTAAAAATTATTGAAAAGTATTTATTTACGAAAGATAAGAATTGTTGTGTTAAATTGTTAGTTTTTAATTGTTATATACATTTTAAAGATTGATAGAAGAGAAAAAAGAAAGAAATTCACATTGTGGAAATTCTTATTCAAACACAGTAAAAAATATTTTCGGCTATCATATTAATTATTTACATAGGAAATAATCTCTTTTCTACAGTAAAAATCTAGGTAAAGTAAAATGGTCAAATATAGCCAAACATTAAGTCTAGTGTCTATTTCATAGATCTTGAACAATAGACAAACTGAGAAAATACATTAAATAGTTGGAACAAGAAAATTCAACCATGAAACGATAGGGAAACTTTGTCTGATTCCAAAGCGCTGAGGCCCTAGAATGCAAGACGCTTGTTCCGATATAAAAACTATACACGGTCTAGAAAACTAGTCGGTCTGGTTGACTCTTAAATTTATATAGTTACAGTAAAGAAATAAGCAGAAATTGTTATGAAGAAGTGAGTTTAAAGCTAACAAAATTTTTCAATATAGAGAACCATAATCTTTCAAAGACGCGTATAACAGTAGGTAAGTAGTCTATCTATATTTCTGTAATGGAGAGTATAAAAATACATTTTTAGTTACATATGCATGCCAAAAAACTTGGAAATAAAATCCCCTGGCACATTTAAGTGTACATGATATATAAATAAATAGCAAAACCCCAAAGGGTTAACGGGGTTGTTGAAGGGACAGTAACTGTGGAACAAAGAGTATCAAACTATTATTTATACATTACACCAGGAAACTTCAAAAATCATAATAATCCCCGAGTTCGGGATAAGAGGGAGAATTTCCCATTTACTAAAACGAATTTAGACTCATAACCCAGAAAATATTAGTAAGCTAGAACCCTTATTGTCAAGACATAATGACAACAATGAGATTGGTTGTAAACCCACTTGGTACCTGTGACAGAAGAAATTCATCTGTAAAGAGAGAGTCTTGATGGGTGTCGAGAATTCATAGAGTTGTAATGTAACACCAAGAAATGACCGAGACAAGCCATACCTGCACAGAGAAATAACCCTTATGTAAATCAAAAGATAATACATTTGGAACTACGTGAATGATAGTTGTTGAAAAACAATAATTTGGGTAAAATGAGCAAGGAAACGTTAGAATACCTGTATGGGTCTCACGTGGAGGTAGTGGAATTTCCTGTGTATAGACAAAGAGAAAGAAAAGAGGGTCAAAAAATGGTGGTTAACAAAGAAATAAAAACACATTAAGTGAACAAGTTTATAAAAACTAGTGCAGCAGTTAGCAATTTAACTTACCTACTATGGCAGAGATAAGCATGTTGCATCTTGACGAAGAGGAAGGTCAGAGCCGTGAAACCAAAACCTTAACCAACATAATGTGGAAGTATTCCTCAGTGAAACTTTTAAACAAAGTTTGGAGGCAACCGGTTCCATGAAACCGAACCATAAAACCCAGCACTAAATCCTTTTGCAGAGGCTGTAAACCTAAAGGCCGCAAAGGTAGTAGTCACGGGTTGACCTGCCTACGAAGCCAGCATCAAAAACCTGTAGACAACGTAAGCCAAAGCTTAACCAGAGATGGAGCATGGCACTCAGTTGCAAAGCCTCAAACCCCAGCGGTCTCGGCGCATATGAATAGAGCGGTTAGGGTTTGGGGTGTAGTTGAAACCCTATCTTGGAGGGAAACATCAGAAGTTGTAGATCCAAACTAATCTGATGGTGTAGCCTTAACCAAGTTTCCTCTTCACAGAACTCCAAAAATTCAAGGGTATGAAATATCTGCACGTATGATAGAAAATATGCCTAGATTACCATGCTCAAGTGCAACGTGTAAGTTGGTAAACTTAGCATTAAAGGATAGTACTCTCGGGATCCGTTTTATTAAATAAATAATCCCAAGTGTTGTATTGATGGAGATATTAAACGAGTTAAATGTGTATTGTGGTGATATGATAGGCAAAAGCTGGAAATAAACCAAACTCAAGAACTATATAAAAATTCATATAATGTTTAAGTCTAATGTTGGTAAACAATGAAATGTAATCTGCGGTAAACCATGTGAAAACATATAGTTAGAATGTTGGTAAAACAATGAAATGTTATCTACAGTAAACCATGTGAAACGTATAGTTAAAATATTTTTTTTTTATTTTTACAATGTTTAGTTGGTGAATGTTACAAGTGGTATCGGAGCAGCGTTCGCACGCTGGGACCCTATGGGTCAACTAACGTTTTAAGTTGTGTGTATACTGATGTACAAAGATAAAATAAGTATAACAGGAGACATTATGCGAAGGGGGTAAACGCAACAGCTACCCCTAAACACCGGGTAACCCCAACCCCGACCAGAAATGAATCCGGAGATGTGGGTACAGCTGAGTGTGGATCAATACCAGCAAACAAGTATACTGCTTGAGGAACAGCAACATCAAACTAGCATTCTGTTAAATACAGTACATAGGCTACAAGAGGAAATGGTGAGGGTTCGAAGTGATAATGCGTTTTTGATGCAAGAACATGAGAGGATATTAAAAATCCTCTCAGATAAATAGAATCAGGGGATGGAACAACCTCGCCCTAACAGAGACATGCAGGGAGGAAATGAGCAACAAGAAAGAGACCACACCACTAACAGAATGGAAAGAAGTCAGTCTCAATGGAGTAACATAAATAAAAACTACAATGAGGCTGAGTCAGATAATGTGTCAGATCAGAAAGAAGTTAAGAGACAGAAAGTGTAACTACAAGGTGAATTTCAAAAGATAAAACCACCTACATTTGATGGAGTGGAGGAAGAGGTGGCTGAGGCATGGCTGATAAATATGAACAAGTATTTTCAAGTTTACGAATATAGCAGTAATCTTAAAGCCAGATTGGCCATTTATCAGCTGAGGGAGAAGGCCACACTATGGTGGGAGGAAGTGAAAAATGTCTGCAGTATAGCTGATCAAGACGTGACTTGGGATTCTTTCTAGCAATATTTTAAGGATAAATACTTAACTAAATGCTTCTATGATGAAAACCTAGAGAGTTCCATGACTTAAAGCTGGGAAAAATGAGGATGGACAAGTACATCACCAAGTTCACTTCCTTACTCCATTATGTTCCTTATTTAAGGGATGAAAAGGAAAAAGTACAGTGTTTCCTTAGTAGTTTGCAGACCCATATGAAGGAACGAATTGAGTTTGTGAATCCCAAAACTATGGATGAGGAAATTCGGAAGGCAGGAATGTGCTACCAGCAAGTTAAAGCAAAAGGAGAATACGGTAAAAGATGGCAGACAAAGAAATAACATAAGGGTAGTTCTGGTTTCAAGAAAAACATAACCAGTAATTTCAAGAGTGCTGCCAGAAGCTTAGTTAGCAAAAGGGTTGGAAGGAATCATCAAAGAATAAGATGGTCTGCGAAAGATAAACCCACAGAAGCTTCCAGCAAACTAGATCAAGCACAAAATCAGAAGCCGCCCTTACAGTGTTGGGGTTGTGGTGAGGCACACTACTACAGAAATTGTCCACAAGGAGGAAGGAGCGAGGTAGTTACCAACTTACAGGAGGCCTCAACAGTAGGAGATGTAGCCAGAAATATACCCAAAATTAAAGCAGCCCTGGAATATTGGGAGGCATATTACGAACTGACAATGATAGAATTAGAAGGTAAATTACTATCTCAACCTGTTTCTATTTTGGTAGACCCAGGTGCAAGTTTAAGCTACGTACATCCCAAACTAGTAGAGATTTTTAAATTTTAGAGTCAAAAATTCAGAAATACATGGCTAGTATAGTTAGCCACGGGAACAAAGAGAAAGGTTTGTGCCAAGATTCTGAACTGTGTACTAGAAATTAGTTAATAGCAGCTAACTGTAGACCTGAATATATTACCTCTGGGATCCTATGATGTGCTACTTGGTATGGACTGGTTGGAGAAGCACTGGATGTTAGTAGACTGTAAAGAAAAAATCATATATTACAGAATGCAAGATGGAACCCGTAAGGAAATTCAAGGTATAAAGAAGCCTCTGCAGCTACATCCTATAACAACATCTCAAACTGGTAAGTGCATGAAGAAGCGATGCCAGTTATATGCCATCCAAGTGGGCTTTACTAATTCCAAAGAAAAGTTCCAATGATGGAAAACATTCCGATCGTGCAAGAGTTTATGGACATATTTCCAGAGGAAATACTAGGTTTTCCACCTAGAAGGGACATTGATTTTAACATAGAGTTGATACCTAGAGCATCACCGATTTCAAGGACACCATACCGAATGAGCGTACCAAAATTAACCGAACTGACGATGCAGTTACAAGAACTATTGGATAAAGGGTATATCCGACCAAGTGTATCTCCTTGGGGAGCACCAATGCTATTCGCGAAGAAGAAAGACGGAACCATGCGAATGTGCATGGATTATCACCAGCTCAATAAATTGACTATTAAAAATAGATACCCTGTACCGCAAATTGATGATCTGTTTGATCAGGTGAAAGGATCTAAGGTATTCTCGAAGAAAGATCTAATGTCGGGATACCATCAGATCCGGATAAAAGATGAAGACATATATAAAACTTCTTTTCGTACCAGGTATGGACACTATGAGTTTGTGGTGTTACCATTCTGATTGACTAATGCACTAGCAACCTTTATGAGGTTGATGCATGGTATATTTCACCCCTTTCTAGATAATTTTGTGTTAATATTTATTGATGAAATTTTAGTTTCTTCCAATGGTGTAGAAGAGCATAAAGAGCACTTACAGATAGTGTTGGAAATGCTACGGAAGCATCAGCTATACGCTAAGTTCAGCAAGTGTGATTTCTTCAAGGAAGAAATACAGTACCTCGGTCATTTTATTTCTGCTGAAGGAATTGCAGTTGACCCAGAGAAAATCAGAATGATTATGGAATGGAAGATACCCCAAAACGTGGCAGACATCCGATGTTTTATGGGTTTTGCCGACTATTATTGGTGTTTTATTGAAGGTTTTTTAAAGATTACTTTCCCAATTACTTCCTTACAAAGGAAAGGAAAAATATTAAAATGGACAAAGGAATGTTAAGACAGTTTTGAAAAGTTAAAAATTTTATTGTCTATAGCTCTGGTATTAAGGGTAGCTGATCCTAATAAATATTTTGAAATCTGTACAGATGCATGTAAAGAAGGATTTCGGGCGATTCTATAACAAGAGGGTAAGGTAGTTGCCTATGAATCACGGAAACTAAAAGAGCATGAACAACGGTACTCCGCTTGTGATTTGGAGCTGACTGCAGTAGTGCATGCACTCCGTGTATGGAGGCACTACTTGATTGGAAAGAGATTTGTACTCAAAACTGATCATAGTAGCTTAATTAGTTATTTTAAGCAAGTTGACCTTAATTCTCTCCAGGAAAGGTGGAATGCCTTCTTGAGCAAGTTTCACATTGATATGCAGCATGTGAAGGGAAAGGATAATAGAGTAGCTAATGCGTTAATTCGAAAGTTGCATGGTGTTTATGAGCTGTAATATAATCAGGTTGAGTGCAGATTCTTGGAGCAAATAAAAACAAAAGCTGAGAAACATCATGAATACTAGTTTTTGTGGCAACAAGCAGAGGAGTTCATAAAACAAGGAAAATCTGTTGATTACGAAATTAATAAAGATGGGTTGCTAACTTTCAAGAAGACGATTTTTGTTCCAAATAGAATGGAGTTGAAGGAACTAATTTTAAATTAGAATCACCAAAGTAACTACTCTATACATTCCGCATATCAAAATATGCTAACAGAAATTAGGGAGAACTAATTTTGGCCAGGTATGAGAAGAGACATTACCGAATATATAAACAAGTGTTTAGAGTGCTAGCAAGTGAAAGTGGAACACCGGCACCCATTCAGGCTGATGCAGCCTATACCAGTACCTGAGTGGAAGTGGGAGGTGATATCTTTAGACTTCATCACTAGTCTGCCAAGATCAAAGAAGCATAATGATTCTATAATGGTAGTAGTGGATTGGTTAAGCAAAGCAGCACATTTTATACCAGTACAGTCTACTTATAAGATGGTGGAAATAGTAGACATATTTATGCGGGAGATCTTTAGACTGCATGGTATCCCAAAAACTGTCATATATGACAGAGATGTGAAGTTTACTTCAGCATTCTGGAAATGTTATTTACAGGATTGGGAACTCAAATTAATTTTAGCACTGCTTACCATCCACAGACAGATGGGAAAACGGAGTGAGTAAATCAGATCCTAGATGATATGTTACATATGTATGTAATGCAACATCCAACTAGGTGGGAAGAATATCTTCACCTTGTGGAGTTTGCATACAATAATGGATATCAGGAATCCCTTAAGATGAGTCCGTTCGACGCCTTATATGAACGATAATGTAGAACTCCTATTAATATGAGTAGCCCATAAACCAAGTTGATGCTTGGATCGCAAATGCTAGTTGAAATGGAGACAGGAGTAAAGAATATCCGACAAAATTTGAAGGCAGCTCAAGATAGACAAAAAGTGTGTGTAGATAAGAAAAGGACTCATCGTGAGTTTGAGGTGGAAGACCATGTGTACGTAAGGATGAAGCCAAAGAAAAGCACTTTAAGGTGGGCCTCTTGTGCCAAGTTGGCTCCCAAGTTTTGTGGCCCTTTCCAAATATTGGAAAGGGTAGGACTCGTAGCTTACCGATTGGCCTTGCCCAGTAATATTTGTGTACACAATGTCTTTAATGTATCATTATTAAAATGATATGTACATGACCCAAAGCATGTAATCAACTGGCAGAGTATTCAGGTCGAACTGGACAACGAGTTTCTGGTCAAGCCTCAATGTATAATTGATCGGAGAGAAATCATGCTCCGGAAACGAGCCATCACCCAGGTTAAAGTGTATTGGAAGCACTTTGGCCTGAATGAAGCTACCTGGGAAGATGAAGGCTTTGTTCGGGAAGCGTACCCTGAATTATTTGCTGGAGCAGAATGAGAACACCGAGGACGGTGTTCAATTCCAGGGGGGAAGTTGTAACAGTTGGTTTAAATTCTAACTGATGATTAAGTTATATTGTTAATACATTAAGAAATTTATTTTTATTACTTTGAAATAGTACATTATGAACAAGAATTAAATTTAATTAAATAAATTTAGTTATGGAATTGGTTCCATAAAGTGAAATACTAATGGTAAAAATATTTATTCCAACTGAGAATTAGTTGAACAGAAACAGTTTAGTCAGTTACTCTTTCTCTATGGATAAAGCAACATCCCGATGAGGAAGAGGGGGTCTAACCTGTGTGTTGTGAAGTGAATAAAGGAGAGAGAGCATGAATTTCCCGAACTGGTAGAGACCAGTGGAAATACTCTCAACTATCTTGTAATCTTCCGGAAGGTGGATTGGACCAGAGTCCTGAGATCTCTTCTGAACATTGTTTCTTCCTATTTGGCTCAGAAGTGGAGCGCGGGGGGGGGGGGGTGTGAGGACGTAATTTCCTCATGCACGGTAGGGAGGACAACCATAATCAGATGATAGATAAGTAATTCTACGGAAATTTTTGATAAGTAAATGAAGTAGAATAATACTTTTAACTCAGGAAAAGAGACTCTGTAGGACTGAGTAATCTGGCTGAGAAATAAATTATTTGGTCAAATGTTTGTTAAAAACTATTGAAAATTATTTAGTTACGAAAGAGAAGAATTATTGTGTGAAACTGTTAGGTTTTAATTGTTATATACATTTTAAAGATTTACAGAACAACAAAAAGAAAGAAATGCATGTTGTGGAAATTCTTTTCAAACACAATAAAAAATATTTTCGGCTATCATATTAATTATTTGCATAGGAAATAATCTCTTTTCTACAGTAAAGATCTAGGTACATTATAATGGTCAAATATATCCAAATATTAAGTCTAGTGTCTATTTCATAAATCTTGAACAATAGAAAAACTGGGAAAATACATTAAATAGTTCGAACAAGAAAATTCAACTATGAAACAGTAGGGAAAATTTTTCTGATACCAAAGTGATGAGGCCCTGGAATGCAGGACGCTTGTTCCGATATAAAAACTATACACGGACTAGAAAACCAATCGGTCCGGTCGACTCTTAAATATATATAGTTACAGTAAAGAAATAAGCAGAAATTGTTATGAAGAAGCGAGTTTAAAGCTAACAAAATTTATCAATACAGAGAACAATAATCTTTCAAAGATGCGTATAACAGTAGGTAAGCATTCTATCTATATTTCTGTAATGGAGAGTATACAAATACATTTCCGATTCCTTATGCATGCCAAATAACTTGGAAATAAAATACCCTGGCACATTTAAGCGTACATGATACATAAATAAATAGCAAAACCCCAAAGGGGTAATGGGGCTATCGAAGGGACAGTAATTGTGGAATAAATAGTAACAAATTATTATTTATACATTACACCAGGAAACTTCAAAAATGGTAATAATCCCCAAGTTCGGGATAAGAGGGAGAATTTCCCATTTACTAAAACGAATTTAGACTCATAACCCAGAAAAGAGCAGTAAGCTAGAACCCTTAATTGGCAAGACATAATGACAACAACGAGATTGGTTGTAAACCCACTCGGTACCTGTGACAGAAGAAATTTATGTGTAAAGAGAGAGTCTTGAAGAGTTCCAGGAAGTCACACAGCTATAATGGAACACCAAGAAATGACCAAGGCAAGCCATACCTGCACAGAGATATAACCCTTATGTATATCAAAAGAGAAGACCTTTGGAACTACGTGAATGATAGTTGTTGAAGAACAAGAATTTGGGTAAAATGAGCAAGGAAGCATTAGAATACCTGTATGGGTCTCAAGCAGAGGTAGTGGAATTTCCTATGTATAGACAAAGAGAAAGAAAAGAGGGTCAAACCATGGTGGTTAACAAAGAAAGAAAAACACATTAAGTGAACAAGTTTATAAAAACTAGCGCAGCATGTAGCAATTTAACTTACCTATTGTGGCAAAGATGAGCGTGTTGCATCCCAACAAAGAGGAGTGTGAGAACCGTGAAACCAAAACCTTAACCAGCAGAATGTGGAATTATTCCTCGGCGATACTGTTAAACAAAGTTTGGAGGTAACTGGTTCCATGAAACTGAACCATTAAACCCAGCACCGAATCCTTTTGCAAAGGCTGTAAACCTAAAGGTCACAAAGGTATTAGTCACAGGTTAACTTGCCTAAGAAGCCAACATCGAAAACCTACAAACAATGTAAGACAAAGCTTAACCAGATATGGAGCATGGTGCTCAGTTGCAGAGCCTAAAACCCTAGCGGTCTCAGCGCAAATGAATGGATCGGTTAGGGTTTTGGGTGTAGTTGAAACCCTACCTTGGAGGGAAAAATTGGAAGCCATAGATCCAAACTAATCTGACGGTGCAGCCTTAACCAAGTGTCCTCGTTACAGAGCTCCAAAAATGCAAGGGTACGAAAAATCTTCATGTATGATAGAAAATATGCCTAGATTACCATGATCAAGTGCAAGGTGTAAGTTGGTAGACTTAGAATTAAAGGATAGTACTCTCGAGATCCATTTTATTAAAGAAATAATCCCAAGTGTTGTACTAACGGAGATATTAAACGAGTTAAATGTGTACTGTGGTGATATGACAGGCCAAAGCTGGAAATAAACCAAACTCAAGAAATATATAAAAATTCATATAATGTTTAAGTCTAATGTTGGTAAAACAATGAAATGTAATCTGTGGTGAACCATGTGAAAACATATAGTTAGAATGTTGGTAAAACAATGAAATGTTATCTGCAGTAAACCATGTGAAACGTATAGTTAAAATAATTTTTTTTATTTTTACAATGTTTAGTTAGTGAATGTTACAGTATAAGTGCAATATAATATTCTTCATTGTTTGTTGTCCTTCTAGGTATAGCACTTTTCATTTAGAGGACTGTGTTCATCGCAATATTGTATAACACATAATTAATTATTACTTGTCTCGGATTGGGATAGCAAGAAAATTATATGCATAATGTCCATTTATCAACCATGTTTAATGGGTTTTTTTTATCCCTGTAAAAAGAAAATTCAATAAAATGAATAATATATTTTTTTTTTTCAAATGCCTTAGATTATGGGAGAATGATGAAAAATAAATATATCTTCTTTGATTATGGGATAACGATGAAAATTAAATATATATTGTGATGGAATTATAGAATATTACAATGTCTATTGTGATGAATGACCCTAGTGGAATAATAATGGCGGTTTACAAATAAATTTCATTGGGAAAACGTCTTAACAAATGTTCTCATATTGGAATGCTTAGGAATATAATCCAAAATTTTTAATTAGGTCGGTTAATTTCATCAAGAATAAATCTCAAGCTCTAATAGTGCATAAATTCCAAACATCATTTTATAATCTAGATTTCATATTAAAAATCATTTTATATTCCCAGTTTCATATTAAACATCATTTTATATTCTCAGTTTCATATTGCAACATATATCAATTATCCTTCAAATTCAATAGCAAGTATGAGTAACTACATCCCAAACAGGAATAATAACTTATTGAGACTCCATTAACATCCTAGTTTAGAAAGCACTATTCATTAAGTTATTTCTCATCGAAAATCAATTTAAAAAGGTGTCTCCTCTTTATTTGAGACATTTTCTCCCTTCAGCGAAATATTTATTTATGTCTGTGTGTAAGTTAAATATCCTTCACAAGAAGGATTTAACCTATAATTTTATATCTGACACTTGGGTATGATGATTGATGCAAACACAGCCTCACCCTAACATTTTTTGTGATGCCTATTTCAAGATGTGAAATAGGATCAAAATTACATCTCAACTTGGGTGAACACTCATGGATCCAAAGCCAAAAAAAAGGCTTTAAATATCACAGATACCACCAAATAATTTTCTAGAATAACCAATCCCATGATGTCATTTTTTGTCCTTCCCACCTTATGCAATGATAACTAATGTAAGCCACTACAAAAGTAGTAAATAAATACCATGTATGTATTTTTAACATAGTGTAATATACCTTTCCTTAAATGGTTGTCCATATTCTTGTTCCATCACTTATGATTGTCCATCTTCTTGTCCCATCACCAAGTACGACACATGGATCTCAAAAATGATTTT